>SKCR01043337.1:0-74051 GCA_019454045.1 Zanthoxylum bungeanum | reverse complement strand
GCAAAGCAACTCCTAGCCACCCTATGGCTTCCACATACAACCCCAACCCCATCTCGGGTTGGAAACTTCAACTTCAGGTAATTACTTGACATTGCTGCTCTTGACTTCATCATAAAGGGTCTTCCCAAAATTACATGATAGCTGCTCATGAAATCTACTACTATGAAATCCATCATGATGATTCGAGTATGAGGGCCGTCCCAACAGTCATTGTCAACTGTACCCGGCCTAATAGGACAATCGTTGCTCCCCCAAACCCATACAATGGTGTTGCATTATGGATCAAGGAAGTGTACTCCATGCCCAAACTATTCAAGGCATCTCTGGAGATGATATCCACCGCACTCCCTGGGTCTATCAGTATTCTGTCAACCTCGGCCCCACCAATATTGGCCTTGATTATCAGTGCATCATCATGAAGTAGCTCACCCCTCGGGCGTCTTCCTCAGTGAATATTATAGGCACTGTTCTGGCCTTCTGGATATTCTTCATTGTTAATATCTTTGGGCCTTTGGTCCGGCAGTAGTTCTTTCTCGCTCTATTTGGATCCCCGACCAACATCATTCCTCATGCTATCGTGAACATCAGCCTATGCTCCCTTCACTGCCTGACCGTCATGACTTTGTTGTTTATGCAATATTTCAGATAACCATTCCTTACCAGGTCCTCCACTTCCTCCTGCAGGTCCTCACATCTCTCTGTGGCATGCCCTTTCATATTATGGTGTGCAGTAGGCCATGTGGTCTCTCTTCACAATCGGGAACCTCCTCAGGTTAGGTTTAGTCAGTAAACCTTTATCTTGAATCTCCAGAGCGATCTGGACCAATGGTCTGTTCAGGGTGGTGTATGCTATTCCTCCGGTGACATGAGCGATTTGGATCGGGGGCCTACTCTCTTACGTTGGATTACCCTGAGCTATCGGCCTGAATTCCTTCTGTCTCGGGGCTGATCCTCTCTGATTTTTGCTCATCTCACGTCAGTTCTCTTGCCTTGGCATTTTCGGTGCCCGTGAAATTCTTACTCGGGCTATCTTCCCCTCTTCCTCCAGCAATACAAACTTCATTGCCTGCTCCAAGGCTGTGGCATAATCTGGTACCTCTTGGATTCTTAGGTGGGTCCATAGCTTCTCGACCCTTAAGGCACCCTTAAAACTCTTAAGTGCTTTCGGGGACTCATATGCCCCGCCTTCCAATACTAAGTTATGGTACCTATAAACAAAGCTCTTTAAAGGCTCGTCGTCTCTTTTCTTCATCATCCTCAAGGACCCCACCGTCTTCCTTAGTATGCGTGCTCATTTGAAGTGGTGCACAAAGGACTTCCTCAGCTGTGAGAAACTGCTAATACTTCATAGGATCAAGTTTCTAAACCACAGGCTGGTCGATCCCCCAAGAATTAATGGGAACACCTTGTACATTGCCTCTCCTACCACTCTCGAGATTTCTATCAATAGAACAAACTTTTCAACGTGGGTCCTGGGGTCCGTGTTGCCCTTATATACATCCATCATAGGCACGGTGAATTTCCTCGGAAATTCCACTGTCAATATTTCCCTCGTAAACGGGGATGCTGTCCCCATATCCTGATCACCCCGAGCTCACCTTTCACACTTTCCTCCCACTTCTTCATCTCCTACCGAAACCAATCCCTCATTTGACTTTCGGAGCCATCATGCTCTCGTCTAAGGGCCTCTTCATGCCTCCCACTCCGAGTGTGGTTTTTTCTATAGTTGGGAACTTCACGCCCCTTCTCCGGGTACCGTTCTCGGTCGCTTTCCCCAAAACATAGGCTGTCACTGGATGATTCTAGGGTTCGTCTACCTTCTTCTTCTTTCCACGACTCACTTGTTTGTACAAAATTGGGCATAACTACAGATCTCACCCTTCGGGCACTCTTATTCCCATATCCACGATCTTCATCTGTTCCGGCGATCATTTTTCCTTTGGTTATTTCCTCTCTCCTTCTAGTAGGACCCACTTCCCCTCATTCTCTAGCATGCCTCTCTATCTTCTCTTTCTTCTCCATCATAGGCTTCCCAAAGGCCTGAGTTGTTTCCCTCTCATTTCGAGCATTTTCTATTTCGTTTCGTAGGGTTTCTTCCATCCTCTCCATCTATTATTTTGTCGAAACCTCTGAAGTTCTGTGGTTTCCATCTCCTGCCATTTCCTTAGTGTGTTTATAGCTTTTTATATTGTTCCCCACAGACGGCGCCAACTGTTGACGACCTTTTTTCATTCCAGGATAATTCAGGAAAAAACTACTCCTCGAATAAACCTCCCCAAACAGTGAATTTGTTTGGTTATTTGGGAACCAAAGCCAACTTAGCAAGCGATAATGAAAACACAGAGAAAACAAAGGATTTAGCGTGTTTCGGTGGAATGAATCCAACCTACGTCCACAGATGCAAAAGAATGAGAACTTTTATTACCACCCCATGTTAAACCGACCTACCTTATCTCTCTTTAACACTAAACTTTTTGCTCTCTTTTACAAGTTGTGAAAATGATAAAAATTGCGAGAAATTTATCAGCCAACTCTTAAATCTGAACCTTCATCCCCCTTATTGAGGCTTCTAAATCTACTGTTATAAAAAAACATGACGTCAGCCACATTTCCCTACTATTATTGCCTACTATCGTACGTTATGCTCATTAATTCGTTATGTCTGCCATGTTTCCCTACTATTATTGCCCATTGTCACATGTTCTTCCAGCTTACAAATCTACCATTCTATTACTATTACACGTTCTGCCCACGTGACAGATTGTAATCCAACCACTCCATACCATTCTGTGTGTCAGAGGCTTATCTTCTGCCATGTTCCCAACATATCAACCTTCATGTAGGGCTTACGTTATCCATACATAAGCAAGAGATACGAAAAACCTAATGTCTATCCTCGGATCGGCATACCGAGGTGCTTGGTATTAGATCCTCTTCTCTTTTCTTTACCATGTCAGATTCCTTTACTTCCATCACTTTCTCTTTGCAATTCATGAACATTCTTGACAAGTGTTTGAAAACTCATGAGCTTCATATATGGTCACCTTTTAATTCCCAATTCTCATTGTTACAAGCACAAAACAAATCTCCTGATAGCCTCAGGTTAGTGTCCATATGTACCAATAACCTCGGTCCCGGGCCATTTTAACAGGCTCTCATCTTTATCAAGACTTGTGACCCGAAATTTGGTAAGTGAAAACCCTTTTATACCATTCTTCATATTTTAAAGTTTCTCGGGTCTAAAAATCACCATCAACATATGTCTTCTAGTTCTCGATATCAACGGGTTGATGAGCTGATGCCGGGAACTACAATAATGGTGTGGATTTCCCCTATGTCTTTAAGTCTTAGGTCCTTAATGTCAATATTGCCACTTCTTCGGGTCATAAAAGTACCTGTATTGCCAGAAGATTTATTTTTTGTGATGGTGGTCATCTTTACCGTCGTTGATAAAGTTTCTCCGCCGCCATTGGAAATTATGAAACCATTATGGCATTCCTTAAATGGCCGTCACATCCTTCAAGGCTTCTTTCATTTTGTCTCTCCGAGATGCCACGTGTCGCGCATTCGTGGTTTACGTGCTAAAACCAAGGACATAACAGCTGTGCCCCATCTAAATTATAGCTTCAATCCCGACCTTCCATTTGAATTCATCGGCTGAGATCTCTCACACACGTGGCGTTGATCATGGGCACTTTGCCTTAATCAAAGGACTGAGATCGACCTGAGCAGCCTATTTAAAGACCACTGTACCCATGCCCTCTTTTACCACTTCGTCTTTTTCAATGAAATTGAAAAATATCTATGTTTTTTGCAACTTCTAGCCTTCAAATCCCTTTCAAGCTTCCCAACATCTTCCTTCATTTGAACAAGTAAGCCCTCTACCGATTTTTCTCTATTTGTTTATGTTTCTACTTTTTAATAATGGTGGTAGTTTGCATGTGTTGGGTGCTTATGTTTATGCCCTAGGTTCTTATGATAGTAGAAATACGAGGGATGGGTTTACTCATGTAGGTGTACTTCTGTTATTTGTGTGTAGATGCGGGGTGTGTTTTTTCTGGGTTTTAGGGGTGAAATATGTGTGTTTCTGAGTTTTTTGGGTGTGTTTGTTTAGGATGTACTTTGAAGACTTACCGCTTTTCCATTTTTAGGGCACATAAAGCTTTTTAGGGTTAGTCCATTGTTAGGGCACATTGAATTTGGCTTATCAAAGGTTTGCTCACCCTTTATGGCGCCCCCATTAACACTCTAGGTTTATGTTTCCAGTTCTTCAGAGGTTTAGCGTTTGAACCTGAAATGTCTTGTCTTTCTTGGGAACAATTTCAATCCCGTGTGGGTTTTCTTAGCTTATTCCAGGCATATTTTCATTACTTGATATCAGGAGTAAAGTTTCCTGGTTCAGTTCACATATCTGTTTGATTTTTTTTATTCTGTTTTTTGTGCATATTTTTCTATTCCGCGTTCTCTTTGTTTCTATTACGCGTTTCATTTTATTATTATTTTTTTTTTGTTTTCATTGTTTTCCATTCTGCTTTGTGTGATTTCAATATTTTCGTTATTCTGTTCTGCATTGTGTACCTTCTGTTATGTGTTTTGCTTTCTGCCCTATGATTCCTTAGTTCGTGAAAAAAAAATAGTTTCAGTGGGCAATGGGTTTCCTTGTGGTAATAGGGTCACTTAGTGAGCAAGTTTAATTGATAATAAGGGTAGTTTCTTATAGATTAGAAATAATCAAAATTAGGCAAATTCCCCTATATCAAACGCTTTAAAAAGTCCGAGGGACGCAATTTAAAAAAATACAAAAATTTTCAAATTTTGCCTATATGTAATTTTTTCTTAGTGTTCTTATTATTGAGATGAGGTGATTGATGTGATTTTCCTATGCGTGTTTAAATATTCCAAATTTATGTGAAATTGGTTACCTAGTATCCTATTTTCCGCAATCTAGAGTGTGTTTTTTCCATCCTTCTTGCTTGTTTGCATACTTGTTTGCGCACTTAGCTAGCATGTCACTTTTTTTTTTCCAAATACTTTATTGCCATGTTATTTTTCTTTCATTTATTGATTAAGTCTCGCGATTGTATCCTAGTCCGGTTCTTTTCTGTCTTGTTTCTATCTATATGTTGAACTTGCAATCAAGCTGAACATTTACTATTGGGAAAATACTAAGAGTTTCGGCCACGCTAGGCTCAAATTATTTAAGAACTCGTCCGAGGGTAAGAACGATAAAAGGCAAGTGTGGGTGAGCTCAGTGACGGGTAAAAATACTTTAAGTGACAAACACGAGTGAACTGTGATGATTTTTATGTTTTATTTATTTTTTTACTACTAACCTTTTTGTTATATAATAAAATAAAAAAGAAAAAAAAGAAAAAAGGATTAAAAAATATCTAAAGAAGCCGAAGCTCTAAGTAAGAGTGATTATATTCCACAAGAACTTAAATTGAGAGATGTGGCATTGAATGTGTCGGTTCTTCAGCAAGAGTTTACTAGGGTTTTAGAGATGATGAGAGATATGTGGGATGAAGTCAAGGCGATGAGGCAAAATAAAACTCTAGAAAGTAGACCACCATGACCTTCTATGCCAATGAGGCAGAACCTATTCCCCATAGACTTAGTAGGCGGCGGGCATTATCCATGGATGAGATGGAGGCCGAGAATGAATTTGACTTTGAAGAGAAGTTTGACAGAGTGTCTGAGGTGGATATGGGTAGATTTCGACCTAGAAGGGGTAGGAATTAAAGAGGGTTCTGAATGGGGCATGGGGATGAGGAAGATGGTGACTTGGGCACAAACAAGACGACTATTCCTTCTTTCCAAGGAAATAGTGATCCTGAAGCTTACTTAGAATGGGAGTGTAAACTCTAGCTATTTTCTTACTGGCATAATTATTCAAAGTTGAAGAAGGTGAAGTTGAATGTTATTCCTTCATTCCAATTTGGTAGTATGTTGGGAATCAATTCTTTTATAAAAGTAAATAGTTATGCACAAGGATTATCATGAAAATCTCCATGTATCTAAAGCTGAAATCGTCTTAAGAAAGCTGTCTTTTCTGAAATCTCTTTTCTTATTTGAAAACAAGTTTTTTCTGAAAGTATTTCTCGGAAACTATGTTTTGTCTATAAAACTCTGATGCTTTTCTGTAAAAGTTTATTCTCGTGAAAACTCTTTTATAAAATTTATCATTTCTGAAAGTTGTATCTCTTAAAATATTTTTCTTTGAAAACCTGTCACTGGAATCTATCTTTAAAAAACCTGATGCATTGGGGTTTATGTATCACCGTCCCCCCATACGCCTAACTAGAGCCAGAAATGTAAATCCATGACATTGGGGCATTATGTATCGCCGTCCCCCAAAGCATGCCACTACATGTCCCTGAAACTAGTGATCTTGGGGCATTACGTATCGCCGTCCCCCAAGCCACTGAACTATAACTGGGGGTGCGAATCTATGCTACCCTCCAAGCTCTGAATCTATGATCTAGGGGCATCTGTCATTCCTAGACCTGAACTAAGATCTGGGGGAGTTAAGTATCGCCGTCTCCCCTGTCCTATACATGTGCATATGTTCTCTCCGTCAATTCCATATATGAATCAAGTTATATACTGAGGTGGGGTTTCCCCAATGCCTCGAAAAATCTCAAATCTCATGCTATTAAAATCAATCTTTCTAAAACATCATTGTCTGAAAAGCATTTGTAAAAAAATTCTGGCTAACGCCCTATGTGAAGAAAAGTAAGTCTGTACGTAAAACAATACAAAGAAAAATCAACTTAAAAAGAGAGTGTCCACTCACTATAATTCCCACACCCGTCTTCCAAATCAAAAGAGAAATGGGCTCTATCTACCCAACTAGTCCTATTTGATCTAAAAAATCCAACCCGGAAACTTTCAGGTCCCCCCGAGTATCTCGTTCTTTTGATTCAACACAAAGCCAATTTTCCAAATGCTCCAGGGGCGTTACGCATCACCGTCCCCCTAGTCATGGGTCTGTATCTGTCAATGTGCACTATGTTTCCCTCTGGGAATGCAAAATGCATATGCATCATCATATCAACCATATGATCATGTAAGTCATGCAATGAAATTCAATGAAATGCAATGACATTATCTATATACACAACAACAAAGTCAACAACAATCCATTACGAGCTGGTGAAATCTCTATAGGCACTGCATTTTTGCATATAAGTCCCGATGATGAGTCTCGTACGGAGGCACTACTCTTTAGGTTGCGGAAGTCACGGGAAATGAATGTCAGAATGGGAAATTCAGAATAAGTATGTCATCATATTCAATTCACATGTTCACTGCTTTCGCATTCATGCTGCGTTCGAACGTCAAGCAGATTGCGGGTGTTCGTGTAGCGTTCGAATATGCATTCGAACGGTGTCGGTACTTCTGGTTTTGCTGCTAGCCTCACGCCCAAGCCCAATTAGCCCACCAAAACCCATCCAAAAAATAATTAAAATATTTAAAATGCATGTGACAAATTAAATTAAATTAAATAAATCAAATCAAATCACTTCCTAATCTAATCAAATCCCTTCCCTAATCAAACACCAATTAAGATATTCACTCCCTAAATTAAACACATCTTTTCCTTTCATAAACCAATCAAAACACTTCCTTTTTTTGAGGATTCCATTACTTACCTAGAAACCATTATAAAAAGAAGCCTAAACCAACCTTAGAACCCCTAACTCATTCTCACAAAAACACAAAAGAAATAGGCTCACATTCACGCCTAAATAAAAAAAAACTGCCCCAATTGCCGTCCAACAACAACCCTCACAACACACCCCTCACTGCACGCATATTCCTTCACTGAAATCCCTCATTAACAGCAAACATCATCACTGAAACAGTCCCTGTAAACACCAAAAATCACAGCCCAAGACAGTCCATGTAAACACCGAACATCCCAGCCCAAAACAGTCCCTGCAACCATCGAAAATCACCTCCACAAACTGCACTGAAAACAACCCAGAAACTGCCCAAATTACCACCTAAAATAGCAGCCCCAATACCCCTTAAAAATGCAAAAAACAGTCCCTTATTTACCGTAAAACAGTGACCAGAAAAGATAGCGAACAATAGCAAAATAGAGGAAATGACAACTTAAAACAGCGAAGAAGCGAACGAAAGCAGTGGACCAGTGAACCGGAGGAGTTGCGGAGCATCAACTCTTCCGACGGCCGTGTAACGCCATTTCGAGAGATGACCTAAGAGGTTAGACCTGAGGGAACCCTTCTTATTTATTCTCATCTTTTTTTGTTGTTTATTAGAATTCCTTCGCATGAGAGTTGTTTGTTGATACATGTTGTGGTCCTTGAATGAATGGAATATGTTTTCTCTCTTGTGGTATATCGGATGGAAACTCGGACGTAAATTCTGTAGCCGAATCTGAATGGATGGTATTGCGGTTTGCACTCGGGACACAATGCCACGTACCACTTGAGAGATTCACATATTTCGTTTCATCCAACCTTGTATTCGAGCATGATTGGGTTGCTAGTATGTTATTTATTTTTTAAGCATGATTTAGTTGCTAGTATGTTATTACTTTCTGCATGTTACTTATTTATGCATGATGATATAGTGCGCATGGGCAAATCAAGTTGGATTAAAGGTCCTCCATTTTGAGGGATAAAAAGCCTAAGGGCTACCTTTGCCACGACGTTTTACCGCGTCGGACGAAGTATGTTTGATTGAATGTGAGATATGTTTAATCGAGCATACGAGGTCCTATATTATTGTTGTCTTTATTTTATATGCATTGTAATATAATGCGCATGGGCTAACTAGGGTGGATTAAAGGTCCTCTACATTTACCATGATGTTTTACCGCGCCTTTTATTATGTCATTCACCTTTTGCATATCATTGCTTTATTTACGCATGCATTGCATTCTTGTGCGCATGGGCTAACTAGGGTGGATTAAAGGTCCTCTATTCGAGGGAAATGCCTAAAGGCTAACTTTTCCACGATGTTTTACCGCGCCGGACGAGGTGCACCCGATTGAATGTGAAATGTGTTCCATCGGGCACACGAGGTCCTAAATTGTGTATTTGTTTATCCATATATGTGTTTGTGTCATTTCAGATGCCATTTTGGCAATCTCGTTCGAACGTGTTTCCAAACGCTACATGAACTTATACATCCTGTCTTATTCCGTTCGAACGCATTTACGAACGTATGCATTCTATCTTATTTCCGTTCGAACACGTCTCAGAACGCTACTCGAACGCTTGCATTCTGTTTATCGTTCGAACGTGTTTACGAACGCTACTCGAACACACATGTATTTTATTGTATCATGCATCAGCTTTCATCCCGTTCGAACGAGTTATCAAACACTATACAAACGCGGACATTCTGTTTATCGTTCGAACACGTTATCAAACGCTACTCGAAAACGCTTGCATTCTGTTTATCGTTCGAACGCGTTTACGAACGCTACACGAACTTGCACACACCGGACATATTCCTTCATCATGTTTCATGCATGTTTGTTCCCTTAGTCATCCCCTTCCCCATCATATGCTTAGTTAGCTCTCTTCAATATTTATGCCTTTACCGTTATTGTTTATTTATATTTTCCGCATTTATTCGATATGCTCATGAGATTGTGTGCTCGCTTTTATTATCAATGCCTTTATAGTTGTTATTAGTTACATTATTGCACTTTATTGTTTAATACGTTCATGAATTATGTATTTTGCCTTCATTTTTTCATTTATGATTATGGGTGTGCAAACTTGCATGTTGCTTAAATTATCTGGTATGTGTTGCATGAGATTTGGTTGTACTATTGCATAAATCCTTTCATTACAAGTGGCATAAGTAAGAGACCATTCCGAACTCAACGATTTGAGGTCTTCCCTTGTGAGGGGTGAGTGCGGCCTTAAGTCATTTTCCCGGTTCACACCGGGTGGCGACTCCATTTTTAGTTCTCCGGTTTAGTTCCCCCGTGGGCTATTCCGTACTCCCAACCAGGCCGCGAGCCTGGGACAACGTCACCGATTTCTGTGTCCTACAATCTGGCGACTCCACTGGGGATAGAGAATTGTCCCCGAAATAATGTCTTGTAGTGATTGTGATTTGTGCTTTAGTTAACTGTGTCTATCGTGGGTTAAAGGGGTTTAATCAAAGGCATTATTAGAGTTAAGTAATGGTTCAATGTCTTTCTTCATTCACTACATTTCTATAAGGAAAAGCTGAAGGCACCTAAATAATCATTACTCATAGCTTACTGTGATGGACTAATTTGGAGGACTCTTTGTTTTCCTGTCACCAAGCGATAAGAGCCTAAGAGGCTTGGGTATTTAAGAGACTTCGCTCCACCCTCCCTCTGGGGAATCTACAACGGGAAATCCATTTGACAATCAGTCACACACCATAACTCGTTGGCACGTACCTTAGTGTATAAAAAAGGCGCGCTCACTTGGTCGCTTGAACCATTGAGTGGGGAGACCTAGTTGTGGGTAATCCTTCGCCAACGAGAGCCTTTGTCTACACTTATGCAAACCCACACGTAGACCATAGTTGTATGACCAATAGAAACTATTTCCTTGTGCTTGTGTTTAGGGACCATCATTATTTGGATTCAGTTGGACTTCTTGTCAGAAATGCGAACTTGTTGGGCCATTTAAAGTTGGATGAGTTCGTATCTTATGACAATTGGGCTAAAAGTTTCTAAAATGCCGATGGGCCACCCTGTTGAAATTGTTTCTTTATGCTTATGCTTAAGACCATCATCATTTGGATTTAGTTGGACTTCTTGTCAGAAATGCGAACTTGTTGGGCCATTTAAACTGGGATGAGTTCGTATCTTATGACAATTGGGCTAAAAGTTTCTAAAATGCCAATGGGCCATCATGTGTTTGGGCCCCTTATCATTTGAAGTTGTTTAGCCATGTTATCGTTAAGTTGTAAACCTGTTGGGCCTTTTCAACTGGGACAAGTTTGCACCTTGCAATAATGTGATTGAAGCTTTAAAATGACAAGAGGCCGACTTGTATATTCCATGCATTGCACGCATACATGCTGACTGAGAATTTTAAAAGACACCATAGATTCTCGTTGGGTTAGGAAAGAGGGAAGACTTATCAAAAGACCGATAGAAAACATAAGTGAATCAAAGAACGAGGTATCCCGTATGGATCAGTTAGAGATCAATCTCACCAAGGTTTCTGAACAGTTGCAAGCCTTGACTACCGCTATGGCTAATATGGCTGTGCCTCGTGCTAGGGGGAACTCTGAGAATGAGGGGCGTGAAGACCCTCAGACTAGATTGAATGATGATATCCCGGGTTTTGATGATGATATGGCTGAATATGCTGCGGGGAAAATGGCAGGGTCTCAAAATGAACTACAGAAACTCCGAGATCAAGTAGAGTCGGTTACCCGTATATGATGAGGGGCAGACACGAAGACCTATTGGATTATGAGGCAATGACGTTCGAGGAACAGTTGCCAGCTCAGTTTAAAATGCCGAATATAGCCAATTTTAATGGGAACAGGGGCCCAAGGGTCCATCTCCGATAATATATTTCAGTTATGAGTTCAGTGGGTCTATCCAAGCGGCAGGTTCAAAAAATGTTTGGGATGTCGCTCGAGGGGGCACCCGTGGTATGGTATAACAGCCTCGAGACGAAGATCAAAGAGGAATGGAGGGAATTGGCGGAGGCCTTCTTGAAACAGTATGTTACAGATCTGAAGATCGACTTGTCACTCCGGGACTTAGAAAATACCAAGCAGAAGCCAGAAGAAAGTTTCAAGGAATATGTGGATCGTTGGAGGAGCCAGCTTCTGAAAATGCAGACACGGTCGTCGGAGAAAGATCAGAGTAAGATGATTATTAAAGGCACCAAGCCCTCCATTTATGGCAAGCTGAGGAGAATGACCTCCATGATTACTGATTTTCGATAGCTAAGGGAAACTGTCATGGATATTGAAGAAGAAAAAGCGGAGAACATAAGGTTTTATGGTATGAACAGAAGGATTGTTTGAGGATCCTCAGGTGCTAAGCCTGTTTCTGCTGAAGTTGCTGCCATTAAGAACCGACGGTTTTCCAACCTGGGCAGACCTTTGTCCAAAGTACTTGAGAAATTGACAAGACAAGGACTCTTGAAACCCTTGGAGCCTAAACCACTCCCAAATCCTCCCCCACCAAACCTCGACATGAACCGCTACTGTCACTTCCACCAACAGAATGGCCATGACACCGACAGCTGTGCCCGCCTCCGCCATGAAATCCAGGACCTAATTGACTCCCACAAAATTCCTGACCCCGAGAAAAGAACAGCCCAACACATACCGTAACCCATTGCCTAACTATCACTCTGTCCCTCCGCCTACCTACATGATCAACTCTGGCCTACCCGAAGACCTTGTCCTCCAAACCTTTGATCACCAAACCTTTTGCCTAGGGATTTGGGATAGCAACAGTGAAGATAAAATGGAGCAAATGAAGAATTTTTATGAGGATTTTTCGAGCAGTGATGAAGAGGAGGTGAATGGGATGACCCGTAGTGGGCGTTTTTATAGTGATACTGCAGAAAAGGGCAAGGAAGTGTTAACGGAAGGCAGAGAAATGTCTGAAAATATGGAGAATGCTTGAGGGGGATGCAGTGCTGCGTTAGTTGAGGAAGACCCGAGCACAAGTGAGCATCTAGGAGTTGTTGTGTGCATCTCAGGAGCACAGACAGGCCATGGTTGAGGCCTTGAGCAAGATAGTAGTGCCGGAGGATGCCAACCCCGTGATGTTTTTCGGATCAGTGCGAAAGGAAGCTTTGCAGATAATAACCTTTTCTGAGGAGGAACTTCCGGCTGAGGGCAGGAACCATAATAGACCTTTATTCATCAGAGCTGAAGTGAGGGGCAAGAAGACATCTTGTGTGATGATAGATGATGGCTTATCTATCAACGTTTGCCCATTGAAGATTTTAGCAAGGTTGGGTATAAAGACGACGACTCTAAGTCTCTCAAATATGACTATCAAAGCTTATGATGATAGTAAGCGAGGAGTTGAGGGCACTTTCACTGCAATAGTTAAGGTGAGACCGATTGAGGATGAGGTTGAGTTCACAGTGCTGGATATCCTAGCCACATTTCCTTTGTTATTGGGAAGGCCGTGGTTCCACAAGCTTGGGGGCGTGCCTTCCACTATGCATCAGGTTATTAAGTTTCCGTACGAGGGAGAGATTGTCACCATCCGAGCTGAGGTGGACAATGCTGTGGCCGCTTTGGAAATAAAACCTTTTACCAGGTTCCAAGTGTCGGCAACCTTTGAGGAGTGAGTGGATCCTAAGGTGGCTAGGATCATGGAAAAGATGAAGTTCGAGCCGGGTAAATGTTTAACATTGCCAAACTTTAAAGGGCAGACCACTAGGAGAGGACTGGGGTACAAGTCTGATGAGGACAAGCTGAAGGCCAAGAAGAAAGGGTTGAAGCTGATGGAATGCTTTGTGAAGGCAACATGATATCATGGAGAACCTGAACTGGTAGAATTCAATGAGATCGTGGTGCCCGTGTTTGAGATCTTTTAGGATGTGATGGGTGAGAAGTCACTGGCATTAGAAATTGCGAAGAAGGAAGAAGAGAAATGGGAAGAAGAGCTGATGAAGTTGGAGAGCCTGACCCTCGATGAAAAAGAGGAAACCGAGGAAGACCCAGCTGTGGGAGATGAAGCATATGTGGAGGATGAAGATGTTTATCTCTCTGATTTATTTGAATGTATTCCTGCATCTGCTAGTAATAAAGACAATCATTTCGCTTACTTGCCCGAGTCTCTTCCTTTCAATTTGCACGACTTGAGTATATTTGATATCAGCTCCACCAAAACAAATACATTTAACCTTGGTACGCCTGAGAACCCCAAGGAAATTCTAATTGCAAGTGAGGTTACCTCTGAAGAGCGGAAGAGAATTAGAAGAAATATTAGCCAAATATACCAAAGTATTTGCTTGGTCCTATGAGGACATTCCTGGAGTAGACAGAAGCATTGCCCAACATACAATACCAACTTATCCAAATATGAAGCCAGTGAAACAGAAACTTCGACGGATGAGACCTGAGTGGGCCGAGAAGGTCAGAGAAGAAGTCAAGAAATAAATAGATATGGGATTCCTAGAAGTAGTGAAGTATCCTGAGTGGTTGGCAAATATTGTGCCGGTGCCGAAGAAAGATGGGAAGGTCAAAATCTGTGTGGACTACAAAGATCTTAATAAGGCTTGCCCAGAAGATGATTTTCCTATACCTCATATAGACGTACTAGTTAATAGTACGGCTTTATCTGCCATGTATTCATTTGCAGACGGGTTTTCAGGATACAATCAGGTTTTTATGGCTGAAGAAGACAAGCACAAGACTGCCTTTGTCACCGAGTGGGGCACATATTGTTACAAGGTAATGCCGTTTGGGCTCAATAATGCAGGAGCTACTTATCAGCGGATGACCACTACATTATTCCACGATTTGATGCACAAAAAGATTAAAGTATATGTGGATGACATGATGGTGAAATCAGAGACAAGAATCGGGCATATAGAAGCACTGGAGAAGTTCATTCAGAGAGTTGACAAATACAACTTGCGGCTGAATCCCAAGAAATGTGTGTTTGAGGTAACATCAGGAAAATTGCTGGGACATACAGTAGGAATGTGAGGAATAGAGGTAGACTCTGAGAAGATCAAAGCAATCACTGAGATGCCCGCACCGAAGACTGAAAAAGAAGTTAGAGCATTCCTCAGGAAAATTCAGTACATCAGTCGGTTCATCGCCAAGTTGACGTCAGTATGTGAGCCTATCTTCAAACTGCTGAGAAAAGACCAACCAGTGAAATGAAATGAGCAATGTCAAGCAGCCTTCAACAAGATCAGAGAATACTTGGTAAAGCCTCATGTATTGAAACCTCCAAGACCGGGCAAACCCTTAGTACTGTATTTAGCCGTAGAATCAGAAGCACTAGGGGCACTGATGGTACAGGCAGATGAGACAGAAGTAGAGCATGTGGTCTACTATTTCAGTAAGAAGATGCTTCATACGAAGCCCGTTATCAAGAAGTAGAGAAGATCTGTTTGGCAATAGTATGGGCATCTAGAAAATTGCGTCATTACTTTCAATCTTACAAGATCCAGGTGGTAGCAAAAGAGAATCCCTTGAAGTATCTGCTTTCGGTACCTTCGGTAGTGGGGAAGTTGGGCAGATGGTTAGTGTTGCTGACAGAGTTTGACATTGAGTACCTCACTTCCAAAGTAATCAAATGGCGAGCCGTAGCAGAGTTCCTGACATTGCAACCTATTGAAGGGGATCAGTACAAGCTTAAATTCCCAGATGAAGAGATCCAAGCAATAACAGTTCAAGGATGGAAGATGTATTTCGACGGCGCAGTGAATTACAAAGGAGCCGGAATCGGGATTGTGACCGGCGTAAACAGACACGTATAACGCAAGCTTACGTATCGTTCAAGTAGTATAAAAATATCGATCCCTCGAGGACTTAATATCTAATCTATTAATTTTATGAGGTCAAATGATTAATAGTATCTAACAGGTTGATTGATTGATTTGAAATGGTGATGATTCTAAATTTAAAAACAAGTAAATAAAATTGTCGAAAATAGGTTTTAAGAAAATTCAATATTAAAAACTATCTAGGGTTGTGATTTCTTCCAATATCATTTAAAGATGAAGTGATTATCTTAAAGTTGGGTAATATATTGATTTATTAACCTGGAACACTAAATTATGTGTAAGCCTCTGTCGATGGTCAGACACAAATACCCAGTTTAACCCAATTGAACCATATGTCTATGTCAACCAAATTATCTGGATTCATTAAGTTTAAGTCCCAATTATGGCTACCCCCGCCCGACAGGTATATTCCTATCCTGTAAGGAAATCTATTAAAGGGTTATCTATCCTCAAGGAAGATCGTGGGCTATTGAGTCTAAGGCTGAAACCTAAAATCCCTATGTCTAGTTCATTTTAGATTTACCAGATCAATTTTATTAATGGCCAATTAATGAAAAAACATTAAGTTTAAGACTCAATAAATAAATCTTTATATTACCCAAGCTATAATCTAACCCTTATAAAATGGTGATATTGGATTTCATCACAACCCCAGATAACTAATTTAGTTACAACACATAACTAGGGCTAGTAAAAACTTGAAAATAAAAGACATAAAGTAAAAATGCGGTAAAGTAAATACTGAAAAGAAAATTACAATAAAATAAAATGCTAAGGTAAAAGGAATTACTTTTACTACTACTAATTTAGATATCTCCCATAAAATAATAAATAAACTTGTGATTCTTTTTCCAACCAGCCATATAGGCGGTAACCTGATTAAGTCAAATTAAGTCCAACCAGCCATAAAGGCGGAACCAAAATTAAATTACCAACCGACCAATCTGGCGGTATCCTTTATTAATCAGGTTTAAATCAGATTAAAATGAATTACCAACCGACCAATCTGGCGGTATCCTTTTTAAGTCAATTGATATTTGGAATATTCATGTGATGATAACTTTAGTGCTTAATCCGTTATGCTTGCCGCAAAGACTCCTTAATTTCTTAGTCAAAACTAAGGATTAGATCCTTATAGTATGATATTGAAATTGAAGGATCTTCATAGATCTATCCTTAGATCTTAGAAGTACAAATTGCAATAGAAAACTCTTGGAGAGTTAATGGCTATACTCAAGGAGACAAAGCCAGAGTTTGCAATAGGGCAAGAAGCGCAAGGCGCATCTTACTTCGACATCCTAGAAGACCAAGGCTTGGCCAAAGGCTTCTGGGGTGTGGAAAAGGGGCATAGGCAAAATCATTATAATCTTCTGGGAAGACAAAGGACATATCCCAAGATGTCTGCCTAAACTGTGGCAAACGGGGTCACTGGAAGCGTGACTGCCGTATGGACAAGGCAGACATGAAGGAAATGAAGAGGGGTAAGGCTCCGGCTTCAACCATGTTTGTCATAAACATGTTCGCTACTAGTATTAAAATGGATCTTAGATACTGAGTGTGGTACATAAATATGTACTGATGTGAAGAATCTGCTGACAAGTAGGATACTGACTTCAAATGAGATTGATCTGCGAATCGGAAACGGGACGAGAGTCACTGTTTTGACCGTAGAGACCTAAGTTTAGGAACTACCTTTTGGGTATGTACTTGAATTAGGAAACTGTTAAAATGTAACTAGTTTGACTAGAAACATTATCTCTATATCATGGTTTAACCCGTTACGGGTATACCTTTATTTAAAGAACACTAAAGTGTTTTATTTTATAGAGATGATATTGAGATAAACACATTAGATGTGAATAACAGTATTTATATTTGAAATAAATAAATCTCGAACATATTACATGACAAACAAATAACTCAAACTGATTTAATCAGTTGAAACTTATAAGTGGCACTGTTGTTTGGGACACAATTCACAAGACTCGTATATCCACACTTTTGAAGAGTGGATACTAGGACGGATTTGATTCTATTCAAATAATGTCTACGAATCTAGTTTTATTGGGCAAAGTGCCTAAAACACCTTTTACTTGGTAAAAGTGCAAGTGCCACCGATCTGTTAGCCCTCGTTCATAGTGACGTAAGTGGGCCTATGTCTAGCTAGGCTAGAGGTGGATATGAATGTTTCGTGACCTTTACTGATGTGGCATCGCATTATGGTTATGTGTTTCTAATGAAACACGAATTGGAAACTTTTGATGAATTCAAAGAGTTTCGACACGAAGTAGACAAATAGATCGACTAAAGTATTAAATCATCATGATTAGACCGTGATGGAAAATACTTAAGCAATAAGTTTCTCATATACTTGAAAGAGTATAATATTCTTTCAATGAGGACTCCTCCCGGAACACGTCAATTTGACCGTGTGTCCGAACAGAGAAACCAAATTTTGTTGGACATGATAAGGTTAATCATGAGTCGCTCTGAGCTAGCATTTCCTTCAAGGGATACGCATTAAACAGTGCAAAAATTTATTTTGAATAAGGTTCCATAAAAATATGTTTGACAGACTTCATATTAGATATAAACAGGAAAGAAACCGGGTTTTCTCATTCCTGAAGATTTGGGAATGCTGGGCATATGTTTGGATGATACCAAACTAGAACCCAAATCGGATAAGTGCCTAGTTGTAGGTTTTCCTAGGGAAACCAAAGTATAGTACTTATACATCTTAAATGAGAACAATTTAATTGTTACTCACCATGCGGTTTTCCTAAGACGAATACCTATATGCAGTGGTAAGTGGGAGGAAAGTAAAACTCGATGAAAATCAGAGTAATACTAATCCAGGCATCGATTCCTTAATGGAACACAAATAGTTCATCAAGGATGAAACTATACAAATAATCTTCGAATACACAAGAACCGCGTAAGTCGGAGAGAATCAGAAAACAACCTGGGAGGTATGGATTTCTGATCTCACCTCGTAAAGATGTCAATCTTATTGAGGAATACGAACTGACTACGTATGAGGAAGTGATACAAGGTATCGACTCCCTGTTATGGCAAAGTGCCATGAATGTCCGAAATGGATTCCATGTATACCAACCAAGTTTGGACACTGGTTGTTGTACCAGAAGGCATTGTGCCTATTGGTACTATATAAGTCTTCAAGGAAGACATACATGAATGACAACATACCAACGTACTAAGCTGGGCTTGTAGCGAAAAGGTATCGTTATCAACATTGTGTTGATTACGACGAAAACTTTTACTCGTTGCCATGGTTAAATCCATTTGGATAATGCTTGATGATACTGCATGTTTCATTTATGAAATATGGCAGCTGAATGTCAAAATCGCTTTCCTTAACGGAAACTTTTTAGAGGATGTTTACAACATCCTGACGATTTTGTCGTACCAAAACGAGAAAACGAGGTTTGCAAGTTAATTCGATCCATTTGTGGATTGAAGCAAGCATTGGGTTCTTGGAACTATCGTTTTGATGTAATCACAATGATATATGATTTAATTCAAAACGAAAATGATTCTTGTGTATATAAGGGGGTTAGTGGGAGCGCACTGACAGTGCATGTCCTAAATAAATGATGACATATCATTTCTTGGAAATGATATTCCCATAATACAATCGGTGAAAGCTTGACTTTCCTGAAAATTCTCTGTAGAATTCTTGGGAGAGACAACCTTTATTCTAGGAATAAAGATCTACTGGGATAGATCTAAAGGTTGTTCACACTCTCCGAGAACTCGTACATTGAAATAAATGTACGCGACCTGGTGTCTCATACGCTTTGAGCATATGGAGTCACAATCAGGCCAATCCATGTGATAGTCACTGGATTGATGTTAAGAACGTCCTTTAGTATCTTAGATGAACTAAGGATGCTTTCTTAAACTATGGAGAATGAGAACTTGAAGTGACTGGGTTCACTGGTGCAAGTTTCCAAACCGATGAAAACGACTATAAGTCATAATAAACGGTACTATACAGTTTTGAATAATGGAACAGTGAGCTGGAAATCTTCCAAGCAAGATACTGTTACCGAATAAACAACAAAACCGGAATGTTGCTGCAGCTGAGCCAGTAATAGAAGCCTTCTGGATTGATAATAATCCTAATTAGATTAGGAGTAGTTCTGTTAGCAACTGAGCTAGGCTACATCACAGGCTAAAGAATTAATGGTCTAATCAACGATCCAGATAAATACTTCAAATATTCATCTGATTCGTTCGGATCATACATCGTGGCAATGTGATGATCGAATAAATCGCATTAGATGATAACCTTGCAAATCCGCTTACGAAAGCATTTTCTCAGCAGAAGTTTGAGCGAACCGTACATAGTTCGGGTGTAGGACACTTGAGTGATTGGCTATAGGCCAAGTGGGAGATTGTTGGACAATTATGACCCATAGCATCACTATTTGTACAGATCATGGTGTTGTTGTACAAATTAACTATGTGACAAAGGAAATTACCCTTTTATCATTTGTAATTAGATTACCAAGATGTATAAAAGATGAAAGGTCTATATGATTAGTTCCGGATTGAGATGATATGAGACAGTATCAATCCACGAAGTTTTAATCATTAAATATCCCTAGTCGGAGTATTATCGAGATTGGACATCGATAATGCGTAAAAAACTAGTATTACACTTGTGCGCGTTGTGGGAGCATAACGACATAGTTCTCATATATTTGGGTATAGGATACTCATGAAAGTGTAATAGGAGGTTGTGTTTACCGATGGTACGGGAACAGCTTCGCTCTGGATAGACCCCTCGGAATTCCATTGGTAGTATGACTGTGTGTATATGGAAGTCCGAATCAGGGTAGGTGTATTTGGTCCTAACCTGAGACTTGCACCGCTAATACTTGCGACAATCAATATACTTTGGTTTTGGTCATCCAGGGCTTTAACAGGTTCTGTGTACGCCTCTTCTGGGTATATTGAGAATCGTAGTGTATTGTGTGTGATGTCAAGATGGAAGTATCACTCCAGTCATAGTGGAGATGATGATCACGTAAGATACGGAACTGGTGCTCTTATGTACTGCAGTCATCGGGATAATATGACTAGGTCATGATTATCCGATTATAGAGACTAGTTACCAGAGATCCGATATGTGCTTCGTACGGGGCAGACACAATTCCAGCCACAGGCCTTGCACGTGACATCCGATGCTGGATCGCAATACGCAATACTACGTATACTACGCCTGATATAGATCACATATTCCTTTAAGAATATTTCTGGAGAATTGGGTAGGCACGGTGCTTTGCTAGAAGCCAACCATGTCTTGTAAATCGGTAAAAACGTAGTACTAGGTACGTACGTGTTCGGATAGTCTGACGACCGAAAATACTGCCAACATATCCGGGGATCTCATGGGTCACTTCCCGAAGATTCACCGATGATGTATGACTCGCACTTTATTAATCTGGGATTAATTAATAAGAGAGAGAAAATTAATCTGAGATTAATTGCGGAGATATTTTATCTGGGATAAAATATTATTTAAAAGAGAGCAAACGATTAATTTGGAATTAATCGATAAAATAATATATTCGATATATTATACGAAATTAGAATTCGACGCGGAATTAAAATTAGATTTTATTTTGGGCGAACGAGTTAATTTAGAATTAATTCGTTAGCGACATGAATAGTAATTTTGCTAGGCATGATTATTTAATTAAATTTGATTTAATTACGTCGCAACGGAAAATTTCTTTAATTCGAATTCAAGTGCGGCCCACAAGTCACATCAAGCGTCAAATCACTAGTCAATCAAGTGATAGATGTCTTGTCACTTTGAGTGATTGACAACATGTCACTATTGATTGATGGTGGTGGTTGGATGGATTAAATGCCATTTACCATTTATTTGATTTTTGGTATTTGACTTTCAATTAGTGTATTAGATACACAACACTCAAAAACACAATCTCTTCTCACTCTCTTCTATCTCTCGGCCTTGGGCCATTTTCTTCCTTCATTTTTCTGCAAATGCCGTGAGATGAAGGAGAAGCTTATGAATTTTTGTGGCAAAATTTCAAGAGTGCTAGCACACATTCGGGGTCTTGCGAAGGTTATAGGGAAACCAACCCGTGGGCATGGAATGCATACCCAAGCTTGGAGCTTGGTCGAGCTAATGGAGCCCAAAATTGAGGAGAAAAACCGAGAGCACCATGGAAGGAAAGCTTTAAGATTTTTGTTGTTCCTCGCATCGCAAAAGCCGGTCAATGTAAGTATGATTCTGCCATACTTCTTTGTTGTATTCACATATGATTTCATTGCTTTAATGATCATTTGGACTAATCTAGAAACCCAACAGTTATCCCCTATGTATTTTTCATGCAAATCAATCCTTATTTAGTTGTATTATTTGTAAGTCAAGAATCCTAAGTATTCCACTCTCTCCCGAGCAATAGTGAAAACATTATTAATCACCGACTTCGATATCCCTATAAAAATCTAGTAATTAACAATTCATTACGTTCTGTGATTCTTTATTAACGACTTCAAAAGGATTGCAGATTCTCCCGAACTCTACAAATCTCCTAGGTTATATTCTCTAGATCCTATTCAAAATCCCTCTCTCCCGAGCGATAGATTCTAAACATTCATCATCTCAATTTGTGGCCAACAAACAAGAAGTATTAAAATCAAGAGATATGAATAAACTGAATTATAACTTCATAAAACTCAAATTTGCAATCAATACATAGGTTCAAACATTGGATACATAATCCTCTAGACCAATAGATTTAGTTCATGACTAAAGATAAAAACAATGAAAATAATATCAAGAACATAATGGACATCATTAGAGTTGAAAGAAATAAACTAGATATAAAACCCGAATCGAATCCCTTCGCATTCGGACGTCACCACTTTCGTCTTCTCTTGTCGCTCTTTAATCTTCCTCCTTGGATCTCTCTAAAAATATATGTTTCGAGTCTTAAGTTGTGTATTAGCCTCCTTTCCATGGTTTGGACGAGCTTCTATATTTATAGGAAAGTCTTGGAGTCATTGTGCATGTAAAACCCTAAAAATTGATGATTTTAGGCTTCAGTCGCAGCGTTGCAGCGCCAGAAAGTGGAGTTGTAGCGCTGAACTCATGGGAATTTCTATTGATGAATGTTGAAGGGGCGTCGTGACGCCAGAAAGTGGTACCGCGAAGCCAGTTACAATTTCTGGTATGTTATTTACTGCATTTTTCGCTCTTCTCGTGTGTTTTCGTTGCGTCCGTGAGGATTCCAAAACACATACAATTGCTCCAAGATCCATGTCCAATACTTCCTACTAATAAAACATAAAAAAAAACTATAAAATACAATAAATGAAACAGAATCTAACAAGATAGTAATCTAAAAATGCATGAATAAGTGGGTATAAACCGCACTTATCAGTGTGGGTAAAATGCTTCCATGCCTCTGAGTCAGATGGATGACATATAACACATTTTTCTTGTTCATGCTCGTCGTGCCATCTCATATGATCGGTTGTTGCTGCTGAAATGTATAGTCATTGCAACCTTGGGGTCAATGGAAAATAATACATTTTCTTATACAATACCTTCTTGTGTTTAGCTGATCCTTTTATGTTTTTAAATCTGGAATGAAAACAGAATTTACCCATTATCAATGCAACATCATCACCCCAGTATATCATACAATCATTATTACAATAATCAATTTTTTCAACAGCCAGTCCAATACCCTGAACTAACTTTTTCGTACTGTAAAAGTTATCCATCATCGTATTGTCTTGGTAGCACTTCTATAATGAATTATACCCAATCATCAAATGCCTTCTTTGACTGATGTTGCTCAGATTATTCAAACATTGAGCTACCGTTGACAACTGCAAATATTTTTCACACCCCGGCACAACTCTGTATCTAAAGAATTCAATATCTTATAAAAAATTTCTTCAGAAGGATTATAGGATTCTTCTAGATTTTCTATATGAGAACTAGACCCAACTGCATCAAAAAAATGGTGATCATTATTAACAAATCTAGGACCAATAGCATCATAAACCATTTGGTGATATGGATTTATGGCTTCTGTTTCCATCACCGTTGACGTGTTGTATGTGAACTGTTTGGCCGCACAATATGTAAGAGTTTCCCCATACCGATCCCATATAATCTGGAACAAATCCCTTTATCACCAGATGTAACTTAACTTCCTCAATTCCTCTAAACTTCCGAATATGACACACTTTGTAAAGACACCTTATCTTATTGCCTTGCATATATGCCGATTGACCACTAGCATATTCAACAAATTCTAATATCCCGTTCATAAAGTCCATGTTAAGTATATCATTATTATACCTCGCATACATCCACCCTCTATTTGAATTAATTTATGTTATGTTATAATTAAAATGGAAGAAAATTTCCAATTTACCCTATTACATAAATGAACATATCAAATTATAATATATACTTCAAAATAACCATCAACACACTCATAATACAAGTTCCTAATTAAATTGATTTCTTTTTAACCTAAATACAACCACACCCAAACATAATCCCTAAATATAAAAGTTCCTAATTAATTTGACACAAACATAATATAATTTTGTTAATTAATATGGTAGCAAGAAAAAAACTTACCAAGATTGAAGCTGAAGTGAGTAGAAATCTGAAATTGGAGAAGATAGTGAGAAATGAAGTAGGGGAAGAGGTAAGTTTGGTTTTATATTCTGGAAATGTACCGATCGAAAAATTTAGTCGATAAATAACCGACCGAATATGAATATCAGTCGGTACAACATTTATTTTGACGTCATATCTTGATGTACAATTATTGTTAGGCGCCTAATATTACAAACCGACTTGTTATCGGTAGGAAATTACCGACTTTTACTGACTAATATTTCCTTGGTCAGTAAATTTGACATAATACTTGTAACATCCGGTGACCCCGATGACTTATACGTTACCAGAGCCTGACGACTATTATAGTTCGGAGATATAATACTTGATATAAATCATGTTCTAGCAAGTAAGTGCTCATAAAACGGCATTCGGGACATTAAGAAGATTTCTTGAAATTTCGATGTGGAATTTAGCTTACATCCCACATTGAACAGCCTTTAGTAATCGGGCTGTACCTTTCTCATACGAACTCCAATTTTTATGAATTTTATATCTTCGGAAAGATTAGACCAAGACCTATAATGTTTACGTTGTATAGTTTTCCAAATTCGAATCCGAAATGGGTCAAAACTCATTATTTCCATAATAGCTACAGTAATTTCGAGAAAGGACTAGAAATGGGACATGTGCTAAAATTTCAACCACTCCTTTTATCACAAAATTTAGCCACTTTGCCTATAAATAAGGCACTATTCATATATCCCTTAAGAGGTGAAAAATTTGAGCTTGAAGTGAGGGAGATAATCTTCAAAATTTTCTTCATTTCCATGAAAATAATGAAGAAATGGTGATGAGCTCTCAAGGTTTCTTGTTCAAGTACGCTTTCATTCTCTTTCTATCTTCTCAATTTTTAATTTTAAATAAAGAATATAAAGCCCCAAATTCGTACCATATAAACCCTAGAAATTGGGATTGTTAAATTGGCTTTAATTTGGTTGTTAGCATGTGTTTTGGAAAGTAACATGATGATATTATTATGGATTAAGGCTTTTGGGTATGTGAATGTGAGGAGGGGGAAAGTTGAATGTGCTTGTTGTGTGTGTGTTATTGATAAATTGGTACATAAATTGGGGTTAAATATGTCTCTTGAGTATACATTTTGTAGTTAAAGTGGTGCTTATATGAAGGTTTTAGTGTGGGAAGTATGGTGGAGAAAATTAGACTTGAAAAAGTTTGTATTAGGCCCTGAAACTGACCTCATGTCGCGATGCCAAGCACCGCGCGGTGATGCGTTCTGGAAAAATAAGCCTAAATTCGATTACTTTATGTGCGCCAAAAACCAGCTCATTATCTCGGCCCTTTTCCAGGTCGCGTTGCGACGCGCAAGTCTGTGCGTCACAACGCGTGACCATTTCTCAGGATAAAATTTTGGCGAATCCAGTTTTAACCCAGAACATTAGAGACCACCTGAAGGGCTTCATATCATTCTATATGCATGTGATTGACCATAGCACAAATGTTGAACATCATATAGCGACGATAATTTCGGAATGTATCTTACGACATGGATTCTAATTAAGTTGTCTTTTGAAGGTCATCGCAAACCACAAAACATTTCGGCAAAGTGACGTTATGCTAACGGAACTGCAAATCTATGAGTGGATCTTTCTTTTCAAAATTTATTTTACTTATATGTTTTGATGCCAAACTTACTTTTTAAGCACTTAAAGCGTTAGCCAATTTCACTATCAGTTATATTTTGTTTAACACGTTTTGAGAAATGATTTAGAAAAGAAATATTTTCAAAACATAAGTTTTATGATTTCGAGGCATGAGGGAAAAACCCACCTCAGTATGTAACTGGATTTAGATATGGAATTGACGAACATCACATGTGCACATGTAGAGGACTGGTGGGATGGCGACACGTAACGCCCCCAGATCCTAGTTCATGACTAGAGATTGATAGCGACACAGTCGCATGATGGATTTTGATGATGTCAACACTTGAAGTCTTCGATACGTATTAGCGAGACATTACAAAAAGATTTTGAAGCAACTGTTGATGAAGAGCTAAAATGTACTACAAGATGATCAAGAAAGCAAAGATGATAAAGAGGCAAAAAGATGATGAAAAGTCAAAGCAAGAGGCAAGCAATATGAAGATCAAAATAATGATTAAGAGCTAAAAATAATTGTAAGTGAGTTTATTCAAATGTTTTAAAGCTCTTAGGAATCCTACATATTGCATCATTTGCATTTAAAATGACTTAGAATGCTTGATGAATCATTTTCATTTTATTTGCACCAAATTGAATTTCAATGAACAAGTGCATTGGAAATTAGTTTTGCAAAATTAGCAAACAGTTGAATTAAACTTCAAATGATATACTTTTAGATAGATATGTATCTCTAATTTTCTACGGTTTAAACGAAATACAATTTCGATATATAGAACTTTTGCTAGAGCCATATTACTACAACATGTTCATATGTGAGTTTTTCTGCATACAGGTCACATTAGAAAAATTCCATAAAATTAATGTTAATGTTTTTGAAGCTGAAATATTTACAGAGGATAGATCTATGTGTTTAGTTTATGTAGAAATTTACGGATCATGATTTGGAAATTTCTAGAGCAAGTTATGGATAAAATACCAAGTGCTGTTAGTCTTGACTGCTCATCAAAAACAGGCATATCGGTCTCAAAATCGGCATATCGGTCTCCAAACCGGAATACTGCTTCCAGAGGTCCGAACGGTAATTTTTTGAGCCGTTTAACCAGTATACCGGTCTAATACCAGTCCTAGAGCTTTAAAACGGCTAGTTTTGTGCAAAATCTATAAATTCATCATTTTATCACTTCTAACACATCTCTTGCACATATATTCATCCTCTAATCATGTAAAAATATTCTTGAGAGTTTATAACCTTCTTCAAATCATTTTACACTCTCTACATTTCAAAAAGCTCATATTTCATCTTCATATTCATATTAGTGAGCTTTGATACATTTGAGTGAGAAACTCACATCTTAAATCTTCTTATCGTTTGTGAGTACCCAAGTTATCTGTAATATTTATTATTCAAACACTTGTAAGAAGTTTGTGAGTGAGCCTTTTATCTAAAACTCATAACGTAGAGGTTTTTGAGTGAGCCTTGATCTAAAACTCAAAGTGTAAAGGTTTGGAGTGAACCTTGCGTAAAACTCTTGGTTGCGAGTGAGCCACGAAAACTCGTTGATAGTGAAAATCTTCAAGCGCGGCTTGGGGGAGTGGACGTAGGCTTTGTTGGTCGAACCACTATAAATCTCGGTGTCGTTTTCTTTATCCTTTAAACTTTTTACATATTGCAAGATTTATTTATTACGTGCTTATTGATTAGAAATGTGCATATAGGTATCTTAATCCAATAGAGAAAATTGACCTTAAGCTTAATTGATAAATTAACTTAAAATCGGCAAATATTTTTAATTCCGCATATTTTAGCCATAACCCAATTCACCCCCTCTTGGGTATATAGAGTTTTTTTGTCGCTAATGCTTGTACGTAATTTCAGTTGGTATCAGATCGAGGTTTTCTCATCAAAGACTTAACCGTCCGAGAAAGCGATCATGGCTTCTACAAGCAACTCGTCAAATATTGCCTAGGGGTTTTCAATTGTTAGACCTCCATTCTTCAACAGAACCGATTACAATTATTGGAAGATGAGGTTTCTCAACTACATTCTAGCCGTGGATACACAATCTTTCAAGGTTATCACACGGGGTGTAAAAACACCAATGAAGAGGGATAATAATGGTGTGGAGATTCCTAAGCCCCATTCTGAATGGACCGATGAGGAAATTGCACAAAGCTCCATAAATGCTAAAGCACTCAACCATCTCCTATGCGCCATTGATCGTAGTCAAATCAACAAGCTTCCAGATTTTGGAAACACACATGATTTATGGACGTCTCTAGAAATGATCAACTAGGGCACAAGCCAAGTGAAGGAATCAAAGATCAACCGGTTCATATGCGAATGTGATAGTTTCAAAATGGAATATGGGGATGAGATTGATCACATGATTTCATGGTTCACGGTAATCATAAACCATCTAGGTGCCTTGGGGAAAATCATTGGGCCAACCTATCAGGTAAAGAAAATTCATAGGTCACTCCCTAAGGAATATAGAAGCTACACATCCTTTATTAGAGAAGAAAACGACATGAACACATTGAAGTTAGATGATTTGATCAGAAAATTACTTGAATATGAATTGGAGATCAAAATGGATCAAAAAGAGGAAGATGAGAAAAGAACAAAGAAGAATATTACTTTGAAAGCAAAAAGAAAAGATGATGCTAGCTCAAGTGAAGAACATAGTGATGATGAGTTGGCAATAATAACCAATAAAGTCAAGAAGCTCCTCAAATCCGCAAAGCTTAAAGGAAAATCAAAAATAGATGAAAAGAAAGAAGAAAAATGGCCATAGAAGCACAAGAAACTAGTTTGCTATGAATGTAATAAACCAGGTCATATAGCTACCGATTGTCCATTGAGAAAATTCAAAGGAAAAACCAAGAAAAAGGCATTGAAAGCTACTTCAACTTGGAGCGATAGCGACTCAAGCTCATCCGAGGAGAAAGAGATCAAAGAAAGAACAAATATAGCATTCATGGCTATCAAGGATGAGGATTTCTTCTTTGAAAGAGAAAAAGAAAAGGTACACAACTCTCAAGAATATAATGATTTAATTAATACTTTTAATAGATTAAATGAGTTGTGTGAAATGCTTAAAAAGAAAATTTAAATTGGCTAAAAATGAGCATTCATCACTTAAAAATGAACATGCATCTTGTATGGATAAATTTCATGTTTTAGATAATGAGATTACTTGTTTAAAGGCCAAACATGAAAAAGAAATAACATGTTTAAATGATGAAAATGCATGTTTAAAAAAGAAAAAACTAGAACTTGAAAATGCCATATCCAACATGCCATCTAGCTCAAAAACATGTGATTGCGAATCTATATTGAATGAAAATATAGTATTAAATAAAAAGGTTATAGATTTGCAAAACATTGTTAGTAAATTCACATTGGGACAGAAAAATTTTAATATGCTAATTGGATCCCAAAAATGTGCTTTTAAAAGAGAATGATTGAGATATAGGCCTTATATTAAAAGAAATTTTTGAAGAATTATTTTATTAAGGCATCCGATTCTCATGTTAACATTGCTAAAAATGAAAATGTCACATGTCATGCGTGCAATGGAAATGGACACAAAATTTTTGAATGCATGAACAAGAATGTGATTAAAAATGCATGGATTCCTCAAGGAATCAAGTTTAACCTCCATTGACCCAAGAAAGGTTGGGTACCAAAATGCACATGATAATTTTGTAGGGAGAGCTTTGGGAAAGATCTTAAAAGAGAAATGCAAATTAATCCCAAAAGCTCAAAGAAATGAGGAAGCACAACGGTAATAGGTAAAATCCGTACTCACAGAAACATTGGTGCCGTTTCCTCTAAATTATGTGTGTATGCCTATTTCAAATTGATATAAATATTTTAAAGCATACAAGTGATTAGGCAATGTATTCAACCTTTTATTGGTATCAATTGTTCATTTGATATCATTAAATGCCTTAATCATATATTTAAACCCCATTTTGTATCAATTAGTATCACATTGAATTTATTGAGTTAAATGACATATATGTGATTACTTGATTGATTTGCATTGAACATGCTTTTGCCATTTAACATAATTTGAATGAAAATAAAATGCATATATGTTGACATAAATTTTAGGTTGATATCATGAAATGCATAGATATTTGATTTTTTGATTAATTGTATCACGAAATGCATGGATATTTACTTCAATTGGTAAAATTTTGATGACCTATGCATGATTTTTACATATTATGGCAAAATGAGAAAATTTAGAGAAATCATTAAAATACATTGTCCAATTGGTATTCATTGGTATAAATTTTGAGAAATTTGTCTATGCATGATTTATACATTTTATGAAAAATGGGGGAAATACTAAATGTGCATATTTATAAATTTTGGTATCATCATTTGATAATGCACATATTTAATTGGTATCTCATTAGCATTTAATTCTTGCTTCTCCACTTTTTGATAATGTCAAAGGGGGAGAAATAATTAGAAATGAGATTAAAACTTGTTTTCCCCTCACCCTTGTATTAAGGGGGAGTAAATATACTAATGTATTTGTCTAAGTCTTATAGAGCTATTTTAAACACAATCACATATTAAGGGGGAGCTAATATTGAGGGGGAGCAAAATCGTCAATATTTGGACTCTCGGAAGGTCACAAGTTTTAAAGGTTGCCATCATAAAAAAAAAAGAGATTGTTAGCGGCACAGTCTCATGATGGATTTTGATGATGTCAACACTTGAAGTCTTCGACGTGCATTAGCGAGAGATTACAAAATGATTTCGAAGCAACTGTTGATGAAGAGCTAAAATGTGCTACAAGATGAATAAGAAAGCAAAAATGATAAAAAGGCAAAAAAATGATGAAAATTCAAATCAAGAGGCAAGCAATATGAAGATCAAAATAATGATTAAGAGCTAAAAATAATTGTAAGTGAGTTTATTAAAATATTTTAAAGCTCTTAGAAATCATACATTTTGCATCATTTGCATTTAAAATGACTTAGAATGCTTAATGAATCATTGCACTTTATATACACCAAAATGAATTTCAATGCACAAGTGCATCGGAAAATAGTTTTGAAAAATTAGCAAACAGTTGGATTAAACTTCAAATCATATACCGTTAGATATATATGTGTCTATAATTTTCTACGGTTCAAACAGAATACAATTCCGATATATAAAACTTTTGCTAAAGCCATATTACTGCAACATGTTCATATGTGCATTTTTCTGCATACATGTCATATTAGAAAGATTCCATAAACTGCATATTAATGGTTTTGAAGCTGAAATTGTTACAGATGATAGATCTATGTGTCTAGTTTATGTATAAATTTACGAATCATGATTTGGAATTTGCTAAAGCAAGTTATGGATAAAATACTGAGTGCTGTCAGTCTTAACTGGTCATCAGAAACAGGCATACCGGTCTCAAAATGGCATATCGGTCACCTAACTGGCATACCAATTCCAGAGGTCCCAACGATTATTTTTTGAGCTGTTTGACCGGCATACCGGTCCAATACCAGTCCTAGAGCTTTAAAACTGCTATAAACGGCTAGTTTTGTGCAAAATCTATAAATTCATCATTTTTATCACTTCTAACACATCTCTTGCACATATATTCATCCTCTAATCATGTAAAAACATTCTTGAGAGTTTATAACCATCTTCAAATCATTTTACACTCTTTACATTTGAAAAAGCTCATATTTGATCTTCATATTTATATTAGTGAGCTTTGATACATTAGGGTGAGAAACTTACATCTTAAATCTTCTTATCTTTTGTGAGTACCCAAGTTATCTGTAATCTTTATTATTCAAACACTTGTAAGAGATTTGTGAGTGAGCTTTTATCTAAAACTCATACTGTAGAGGTTTTTGAGTGAGCCTTGATCTAAAACTCAAAGTGTAAAAGTTTGGAGTGAACCTTGCGTAAAACTCTTGGTTGCGAGTGAGCCACGGAAACTCGTTGATAGTGAAAATCTTCAAGCGCGGCTTGGGGGAGTGGATGTAGGCATTGTTGGCCGAACCACTATAAATCTCGGTGTCGTTTTCTTTATCCCTTAAACTTTTTACATATTGCAGGTTTTATTTATTACATGTTTATTGATTAGAAACGTGCATATAGGTAACTTTCAATTGTTTGCTTTCGGGTATGGGCTTGGGGATCTAAAATCTCTATATCATTTTTGACATCTCTTGTCTATTGGAAACCTCCACCACTGATCCTATTTTCTTGCTTCTTTTGCCCTATGACTACTCATCGTTATTCGGGGAACTCGCTGCTTATACGAGATATTCAAGGACTATAGGGTCTACTTGGAAAAACTTTCTGAGTAGGGAGGGAATCTTACTTGGAGGGAAGAAACTTTACTTGAGTGTACTCGGTATTTTTACTCTTGCTTAGGCTCGCAATATTCTCATTTACTACAAATTCTGGTGTTATCTTTTACTATAAATCCATGTATCTCTGACGCTTACTACTATATGGTTACTTTAAGCATCTGAACGTTCTCGTTTACTTTTCTTATAGATTTCTCTTTCCACTCCATTGTCTCATAGTTTGTCTGTACTTTTGGTGATAAGCTAGGAAAACTACAAGAGAATTTTCAACTTGGATTTAGAGTATAGTTGTTTCCATAAGGAATACTATTCGAATAGTCTGAGAAAGCTTACTAACATGTCTATAATGCTTGAGGACGTACTCGAGGATCGGATACTAGAGAGGTAGTGCCTTGTATACAAGTATCTCGGACATACTATGTATAAATCCAAGTTTATAACTCTCTAACCATGAACAACACTAATACTCTTTTCTCTATTAAATATCATATGTATGGGACCGTAGCCCAAACTTAACAACATAACATGCAAATTCAACATTAATAATTGTGTACTCAATAGCACTTACTTTTACAATGACTATCACATAACCAATGACTAATACATGACTTCTACTTGACTCTGATTGGACTCTCACTCTCTCTGACTTGAACTGGTGGACTCCATACTGTAGGCACTGCATTTTTGCATGTAAGTCCCTATGATGAGTCTCATTTGGAGACATTACCTTTTAAGTCACGGAAGTCATGGGAAACAGACGTCGGAAGGGGAAATTCAGAATAAGTATGTCATCGGATTCAATTCACATGTTCACTACTTTCGTTCGTGATGCATTCGTGAACACGTTCGAACTTCAAGCAGATTGCAGGCGTTTATGTAGCGTTTGAATCGGCGTTCAAATGGTGTCGGTACTTCTAGTTTTGTTGCTAGCCTCACGCCCAAGCCCAATAAGCCCAATAAAACACATCCAATTAACAAAACACATATTTAACGCATGGTGAAATTAAAACAAAGCAAATAAAATCTAAATAATCACCTACCTAAATGAAACAAATCACATACCTAATCAAAGCAAATCAAATATATGATCTTCCTAATTAAGCCAAATCATGTCCCCAATTAACTAGATATTTTCCTTGTGAAACACTAATTAGGAGATGCCACTCATGATTACATTGATTCCTTTCCTATTCACACAAGAGAAACCCTAGCCTTTGTCTATAAAAGAAACCGGAAATCAACCCTTGAGACCTCCTAGCTCTACACGCCCAAGACAACAAGAACAAGCAAACAAATAATCCTCTTCTCCTCCTCTCTCTAGCAACCGAATACTCACACATCAAAACCCCCTATATTGCCGCACAACCAGACCAAAAATACTCCCCTTTACATCACCGAAACAGTCCCCAAACTTCACCATAACACCACCGAAAATCACCCATAAAAATGTACTATAACCATCGAAAATCACCCTCAAACAACAGCTCAATTACTGCAAACAGCCCCTAAAAAAACTACACCCTAAACCACAAACTGCACCCGTAAAAATGCATATTTAAAACTGCAAAAATAGTAGCCTTCTACCGCAAAATAGTGACTGCAAACAGCAGTAAAACAGTAGGAAAATGGAGTAAAAACAGCAGCCCAAACAGCGAAACAGCGAGGGAAAACATTGAACCAGTGAACCGGAGGAGTTGCGAAGCATCAACCCTTCCGACGACCGTGTACCGTACTTCCGAGAGACGATTTAAAAGGTTAGACCTGAGGGCACTTTTTTTATTTATTTGCATTCATCTTTTAATTGTTTTATTTATTTTCTTCGCATGAGAGTCGCTTGTGGATGCATGTTGTGGCCTTTGAATGGATGGGAAAATGTGTCGTCTCTTATGGTATATAGGATGGAAACCCAGACGTAAATTCCGTGGCCGAATCCGAATGGACGGTAGCGCGGTCTGTACTTGGGAAACAACTCCACGTACCACTTGAGCAAACGGCACATCTTTATTTTATCTTGTTTGTTTATTATTCGCATCTTATATTCCGTCTTTTACTTTCCGCACGTTACTTGCTTGTGTATTGATGATATAGTGCGCATGGGCTTAGTATGTTGGTCTAAAGGTTCTCTATTTGAGGGAATAAAAGTCTAAAAGGCTACCTTTACGACAATACTTTACCACGCCGGATGAAGTATGATTGGTTGAATGTGAGATATGTTCAATCGTGTATACGAAGTCCTATATTATTGTTGTCTTTATTTTATATGCATTGTAATATAATGCGCATGGGCTAACTAGGGTGGATTAAAGGTCCTCTATTCGAGGGAAATGCCTGAAGGCTACCTTTACCACGATGTTTTGCCGTGCCTTTTATTATGTCATTTACCCTTTGCATATCATTGCTTTATTTACGCATGCATTGCATTCTCATGCGCATGGGCTAACTAGGGTGGATTAAAGGTCCTCTATTCGAGGGAAATGCCTAAAGGCTACCTTCTCCATGATGTTTTGCCACGCCGGACGAGGTGCACCCGATTGAATGTGAAATTTGTTCCATCGGGCACACGAGGTCCTACATTGTGTATTTGTTTATCCATATATTTGTTTGTGTCATTTCAGATGCCATTTTGGCAATCTCGTTCGAACGCGTTTCCAAACGCTACACGAACGTATGCATTCTGTCTCATCTCGTTCGAATGCGTTTACAAATGCTACACGAACGTATGCATTCTATCTCAGTCCGTTCGAACGCGTTTACGAATGCTACTCGAACGCGCATGTGTTTTGTTTTATCATGCATCAGGTCTTATCCCTTTCGAATGCGTTCTCGAACGCTATACGAACGCGAACCTTCTATTTACCGTTCGAACGCATTTTCAAATGCTACATGAACGCATATACAGACCAATTCCTTTTCATCAAATTTCATACATGATTGCTTCTTGGGTGATTTCTCTTGCATTATGTAATTAATCATATCATTCCATTATTGACACTTTTACTGTTGTCATCTATTTGTATTCCCGCACTTATCTATTTGATGTGTTCGTGAGATTGTGTTCAAGCATGATTAGGTCGTTAGTATGTTACTTGTTTCTCAAAGCATGATTAGGTCGTTAGGATGTTACTTGTTTCTTAAGCATGATTTAGCCGTTAGTACGTTATTCCTCTATGCATGATTTGGTTATCTTCTTTCGCAATAGGAGTTCAATTTACGTTTATGTTTAGGTTGTTATTTATTTTTCGTGTTTGATGATTCAACGTGTTCATGAGATTATTTTGTGATATCGTATGTTTGCCGTTATGATGATTTATTTTATATATGCGAACTTAGGAGTAGATTATCCTTGGAAATATATGTTGCTTAGGCTTAGTTAGATTATTGCACAAATCCTTTCATTACAAGTGGCATAAGTAAGGGAACATTTCGAACCCAACGGTTTAAGGTCTTCCATTGTGAGGGGTGAGTGCGGCCTTAAATCATTTTCCCAGTTCGCACCGAGTGGCGACTCCATGTTATTTCTCTGGTTTAGTTCCCCCGCGGACTATTCCGTACTCCCGACCGGGCCGCGAGCCTGAAACAACGTCGTCCACGTCTGTATCCTACAGTCTGGCGACTCCACTAGGGATAGAGAATTGGCCCCGAAATAATATCTTGTAATGTTTGTGATTTTTGCTTTAATTAACCGTATTTACCGTGGGTTGAAAGGGGTTTAATCAAATGCACTTTTTAAGGCTAGGTAATGGTTTGGTGTCTTCCCTCATTCACTACCTTTCTATAAGGAAAAGCTGAGAAGGCACCTAGGTAATCATGTACTTGTAGCCTACTGTGATGGACTAATTTGGAGGACTCATTGTTTATTCATGTCACCAAGCGATAAGAGCCTAAGAGGCTTGGGTTTTTAAGAGAGTTCGCTCCACCCTCCCTCTGGGGAATCTACAAAGGGAAAACTATTTGACAGTTAGTCACGCACCATAACTCGTTGGCACGTACCGTAAGGTATAAAAAAGGTGCGCTCACTTGGTCGCTCGAACCCTTGAGTGGGGAGACCTAGTTGTGGGCAATCCTTCACCAGCGAGAGTCTTTGTCTACATTCCCGCAAACCCACACGTAGAACGGAGTTGTATGACCTATAGAAAATATTTTCTTGTGCTTGTGAACCATCCTCATTTGGATGCAGTTGGACTTCTTTTCAGAAATGCGAACTTGTTGGGCCATTTAAACTGGGACTAGTTCGTATCCTATGACAATTGGGCCAAAAGCTTCAGAAATGTCGATGGGCCACTTTGTAGAAATTATTGTTTTATGCTTGAATTTTTTCTTTATGCTTAGGACCATCATCATTTGGATTCAGTTAGACTTCTTGTCAGAAAAGCGAACTTGTTGGGCCATTTAAACTGGGACGATTTGTTGGGGTTGGGGCTCAGAACGCCAAAACCGGTTCTATTTCTTTACGAATACTTCTGTAAAAAATTATTATTTTGAATAATATATGCAGTTTCTATAATATATTGTATCTTTTAATATGGTAAAGACATAATGACCTTAGAATGACTAGTCATGGTACAGTTGCAAAAGCGTCGCAACTGACATTGAGTTGTATCATGACGTTGTCATTCTCAGACAGTTCCTGGTCAAGGTTTACACTACTTGGTCAGTATAGTAAACCCGTTGAGACCGATACATGTCGTATACTGGAATATATGATTCCAATTGTTTCTCAATGAGCCATAAGTATTGGAGACTAGTATAGACGTGTAGGTGTTTATAGTGGATAAACACTGAACGACTCACCAAAGATTCTTAATGGATGGTACACCAACGTCAATAAGAATCTTGTCGGGTTGAGTAGCACTTGTGATTCTTAGACTTGAGATGCCACTGTGGGCACATGAGACATCTTCTACACTTAGATGGCAGTCACGTCCCCGATCTATTTAGATCAGACCTCCGTCTGTTCGTTGGGTGTAGATAGATCCTCAGGGTGTCCTGTGTGTATCGAGATAGGATCCACCAGTTCTGTGTATCAGAGCATAGGTAGTCCATATGATTAGCAATCAGATAAACTCCATGGGCCCGTGGTACAATTTAGAAGTTAGTTCTAAATGTTCTTTTTGAGATTGCTAATAGAATAGTCGACTGGATAATCCCTATAGAGATTTGACGTTTACATCTATATCTCTGGGATTTATCCGGATACCTGTGACGGAGGAATTATACATTTGCCATGACCTCGACCTATATGATTCAGCGAGTTTATCCGTGATCGTCATAATTTACGGGTGGATAAATTATGGACACGAAATTGGATTTCGTGACGGATATGCCTGAATCTAGAGAGTCTCAATAATGAAATATACTCGTAGAGCACTAGGGAAACATTAATAAATAATATTGATTATTTATAAAGTCATTTAAAAGTTAAACGCAAAATACATGTGTAGGGACCCGATAGTCATTTCCTTAATTTTTGTGTATTTGCTTTTAATACTTGATTAATTCAAATACACATTAATTAATTGTCAAATTGAGATATTTGACTAATATCATAAATGAATATATGTATTTGATATTTAATGTAAATATTATACATATATTTAATATATTTGTATTTAATTAATTAATTAATTATTTAATTGTTAAATGATTAAATTAATTAAAATATAAATATCTTAAGGTTTAGATATTTGTTTTAATGACTATGTTGCCATTGTTGACTAAGTTGAAATTATCATTAAAGTGTAATGATCATTTTATCAACTTGGCAAATGAAATTCAAATGAAATGAAATTAATATATCTTGTTTTTGTTTAGGCCAAATTCGGCAAAGGCACTTTTGTAACAAGTATATATTGTTTTGTTTCATTTAGGGTTTTAAGAACCTAATACACTTTATCAAACTCCATTAAAACAAGCAAAGAAGGTAGAGAGAAAAAAAAAGAAAATCAAAGAAAAGCTTGGAATTTAGTAAGTATTTCCAACCTTCCGTTAGAGAGTAATTTGTTCCTCTTGTTGTGGGCTTCAATTGGTGATGTTCTTAAGTTTTTCTATTCATTATTCTTTGTGTTTTTGATGGATAAAAGTTTGATGAAGGGGTTAAGCATGTATGAAGTTGGAAGATTGTTACTAGTGTAGTAATAAGCATTCTTTTATGGTTTTTAGAACCTTGTTGCTAATCTAGAGTTATTTACCACTCTTAAATGACCTATATTTCATCTATAGTTATTTCATTGTGTTGAGACTTGATTTGGATGGAAGAAACATGATTGAAGTAATTGATTTACCCAATTTGTTCTAATTTGAAGAAATTGAAAAATTAGGTTTTAAGACCACTTCCAAATTTGGGGATTTTCATTTATATGGTGTATTTATGTGTGCATATAATGCATATAAAATATTGGATTGATTGGATTTTTTGTTGATGTGTTTTGAACCATTGAAGTGCAAAATGCACAATCCCCCCCTTGTGAGGCTCTCGGCCTTATGGCTAAAAATTTGGGTTTTTGGTTGTAACTTGTGTTTTGAAATTTGGGACATGTTAAATTCATATTAGTAATGATTTAGAATCATTCAAAATTGTTTCGAACAATTTCGGACTAAAATGAACAAAGTACAAAGTATAAGGGCAATTCTGTAAATTAACATAAATTTGATTTATTGTGTTTTATTTCATAATTTGATTATTGGACAATGAAATAAATAAGTTTATTTTATTAATCCGAGAAAAAGTTTTGAAATCGAAAAATTTGATTTTCCAATGTTTCCGCTGCGTTACCAGATATCCGCAATAAAACCCCTTCAAAATGGTATCAGAGCGAGTCTGATTCTAGGCCCCCTAAAATGATTAGCCTTATTTAATTCAATGTTTAATCCTATTTTCTTGACTTTATACATGCTTATTTTAATCTAATTTGATTAGATTTAGGGTGTATGACACTTAGCGGAAAATCCCTAATTAATAAGGTTTAAATGTAATTATGTATTTGATGCATGTTATGTGGTCCGTCTTGGCAATACGGTTTATAAATATTCTCCGTGACTACATCCGAGACCGTGCCTCTGCTGTGAGGGGTAGTCGATAGAGATTTATTTATACCGGATGTATATCAGATACTAGATAAATTCAAGCGAAAGCATAATCCTGAACGTGCCCTAGCTGTCAGGGTTACGCAAGTAACTTGAGTTTATCATTGACGAGTTTAAACTTGGTACGTCTCCTTGTGGGCCTGCCTTAGCAGCGACAACGAGAAACGACCAGAACCTAGAAACCCAGGAGTCACTGGTGAGTGATTGACAAATGAGTTGTCTACCTGATGAATATACGTAGGCGAGACCGTGCCTCTGCTGTGAGCTGAAATGTATTCACGAGATCCACTTTTCACTATTTGTATTTAATTTAATTATTAAATCTTTGTATTCTTTGGGGATTACAATATTGCATGATTTAGTGGGATGGGAGTTTTTATATTAAAAATCCATGATCTAGTTTATGCTTTTGATATTATTTGAAACTGTTTATTTTCTGCTAACTGTTTTTCGTGATCTATATGATAGATTTGCGATGGCGCCACCATCCACAAATCAGTTTGCGCGTATGCTTGATGCGAACAAACTAAAAGGTGCTAAGAAATTCGCTGACTGGGACTTGGATTTGAGGATTGTCCTCGATTTCGAGAAATTGAGATATGTTCTTGAGGGCCCGTTGCGCCTTGCTGTTGGTGCGGATGCTACGAAGGAGGATTACTAAGTTTTTGAAACTTGGAAGAATGATGATTTAAGAGTTAAATCATACATCCTTAGTTCACTGTCTCCGGGACTCAAGAAACAATACTATGGCATGTTAGATGCGTATAGTATGGTGACGCAATTGAGACAATCATTTGAGAACCAAGAACAAGTAATTTTTCATAAGGTCGCAATGGAATTGTTCCATGCACGATTGGATGAGGGGCAAGCTGTTAGCTCACATGTTCTTCAGATGATCAATTTGATCGATCAACTGAGGCAACATAATCTCATTCTGAATGACATTCTCGGTAGAGGTGTCATTCTTGGTTCTCTCCCAGCTTCATATTGCCAGTTCTTGATGTATTTCAACATGAACGATACTATCTGTACCTACCATGAGTTACATAGGATGTTGCTCACGGCGGAGGAGGACCTTAAGAAGGGAGTACCGACTCGCCCTCCAAGACCTACTTCTCTTTCCGCTTCTTCCCAGGCCTGGCCAAAGAGAAAGAAGAAGAAAGGGAAGAAGAAGAAGGGTTTCGGTCCTCACCACAGACAAAGATAGCTAAGCCCAAAAGGGCTTCTGAAGACAAGTGCCATCACTGCAGCAAAGTCGAGCAGTGGTAAAGGAACTGTCCTGACTACATAGCCCAGCTGAGGAGGGAGAGAGCATCTACATCAGGTATATTTATTTTTCCAGTTATTGATATATCTTTGGCTTGTGAAGCAGTTACGTCCAACTGAATTTTAGATTCTGCTTGTCCCATTTACATTTGCAATTCGTTGCAGGTGCTGAAGAAAAGTAGAAAACTGAAGCCTGGAGAGATGCAGTTGCGATTCGGGAGTGGAGACTCTCTGGATGCAGTTGCAGTGGGAGTATGCGAGATCTCATTGCCGAATGGGACAATTTTGTTTAATGACTGCCATTTTGTGCCTGGATGTGTAGTTAATATTATATCACTTTTTGTTTTAGATACAGAGGGCTTTTGTATTAATATTAAGAATTGTTCTTTATATTTATATGATAAAAGTAATATTCAGATCCTTTGTTGTCCAAACCAGCATGGTCATTATACATTGCAAACTTCAAAAGATATTTTAAATACTGGAGTTAATAAACGTATTTACCTGTAATTAATAATACTGAACTTTGGCATATGCGGCTGGGTCACATAGGCGTTAAACGCCTTACCCAATTGTTATGAATGGTTTGATACCAGATCTTACCATTGAATCCTATCCACTTGTGAATCCTGTATTCAAGGTAAGATGACCAAAGCCCTATTTTCTGGTGTTGGACACCGCGCCGCTAACTTACTGGAACTCATACATTCTGATGTATGTGGTCCACTAAGTCAGACTGCTCACAGTGGTTAGTCGTACTTCGTTACCTTTACCGATGATTTGTCACGGTACGGTTATGTGTATTTGATGCGACATAAATCAAAAACCTTTGAAAAGTTCAAAGAATTCCGAAATGAAGTAGAAAAACAAAATGGATAATATATTAAATTCCTTCGATCTGATCGAGGCGGTGAATATATGAGTGGTGAGTTCATGGATTATATGAAGGAGAATGGGATTCTCGCTCAATATACTCCTCCAGGTACTCCACAACACAATGGAGTGTCGGAGAGGAGAAATCAGACTTTATTGGATATGGTCCGATCGATGTTGAGTTTCACAGATTTTCCCTATTATTTATGGGGCTACTTTCTTTTAACAGCTGCACATCTTTTGAATAAGATTCCTTCAAAAGCTGTTCCTACGACACCGTATGAGATATGGTTCGGTAGGAGACCAAATCTTAGTTATATTAAGGTTTGGGGTATTTATGCCTATGTCAGGGTGGCTCAGCAAGATAAGCTTTCGCCTCGAGGGCAAAAGTTTAGGTTTTTCGGATATCCTTCGAATACGAGGGGATATCTGTTCTATGATACCGAGCATCGAAATGTGTTCGTAGCTCGCTTCGCAAAATTTCTAGAAGTAGAATTTTTGTCAGAAGGTGGTAATCATAGACAACTTGAACTCGATGAAGTCAAACCTGAAAACAACGAACCAATGGAGGAACCTGAAGTTCAAGTAGATGAAGGACCTTCAACACATACACTCCGTAGGTCTGAAAGGGTATCTAGACCTCCTGAACGCTTGTATTTGATACAATAAAATAGTCTGGATGTTCTCTTAGTTGAAGAGACGGATCCTTTCACCTATAGAGAATCGATGTTGGACATCGACTCCGTGAAATGGCAAAGTGCCATGAAATCTGAGTTAGACTCAATGCATGAGAATCAAGTTTGGGACTTGGTTCCGCTTCCCGAATGAATTGTTCATATCAGTTGTAAATGGGTTTACAAGAGGAAGCGCGGGCCTGACGGTAAGGTTGAAACTTACAAGGCCCGACTGGTTGCAAAAGTTACACGCAGCGACCTGGCATCGACTACGATGAAACTTTTTCACCAGTAGCAATGCTTAAGTCTATTCGGATTTTTCTTTCTATAGCTGCGTATCATGACTACGAGATTTGGCAAATGGATGTCAAAACGGCTTTTCTAAATGGATTTCTTGATGAAGAAATCTATATGGAACAGCCGGAAGGTTTTGCTTCTAGCGAAAACTCGGGTATGGTATGTAAGCTTAAGAAGTCCATTTTTGAACTTAAACAAGCTTCAAGAAGTTGGAATCTTTGATTCGACGAGATTATTAGATCGTCTGTTTTCTCAAGAATTCGGAAGAATCCTGTGTGTATCAGAAGGCCAGTGGGAGCATTGTCATATTTTTAGTCCTATATGTTGATGACATCCTATTCATTGGGAATGATTTAGGTATGTTACAAAGCGTCAAAGCGTACCTCTGTAAGAATTTCTCCATGAAGGACCTAGGAGAAGCTTCTTATGTTTTAGGGATAAAACTCTATAGAGATAGACAAAGGAGGTTGATTGGGTTATCCCAATCAACATACATAGATAAGATCTTGTAACGGTATAATTTTGGTAACTGTAAGACAGCAAACATATCGTTTAGACATGGGATTCATCTTTCAAAGAAGATGAGTCCACAAACAGACGATGAGAAGGTTAGAATGTCTAACCAACCTTATGCTTCGTGTTTGGGTAGCATATTGTATGCCATGTTATGTACAAGGCCTGATATCAGTTTCGCTGTTAGCATAACTAGTAGATATCAGTCCAATCAAGGTAATGACCATTGGATGGCCATTAAACATATCCTCAAGTATCTTAAAGGTACTAAGGATAAGTTAATAATTTATGGAGGAAACGAACTGTAAGTTAATGGCTATACGGATTCCGATTTCCAATCGGATCCCGATGATAGAAAGTCTACATCTGGATTCGTATTTACCCTTAACGGAGGTGCAGTTTGTTGGAAGAGTTCCAAACAGGGATCTACAGCAGATTCCACCACTGAGGCGGAATACATTGCAGCTTCTGAAGATGCAAAAGAGGTTGTGTGGATAAAGAACTTTATCACAGAATTGGGAGTTGTCCCAAGTATCGAGAATGCGATTCCGTTATACTGTGATTGTTGGACAATTATGACCCATAGCGTCACTATTTGTACAGATCACGGTGTTGTTGTACAAATTAACTATGTGAAAAAAGAGATTGCACTCTTATCATTTGTGATTAGATCACCTAGATATATAAAATGATAGGAGGTCTTTATGATTTGTTCATGGATTGAGAATGATATGAGACAGTATCAATCCACGAAGGATAAATCATTAAATATCCCTAGTCAGAGTATTATCGAGATTGGACATCGATAAATACGTAAAAGACTAGTATTACACTTGTGCGCGTTGTGAGGGCACGACAACATAGTTCTCATATATTTGGGTATAAGATACTCATGCAAGTGTAATAGGAGGTTGTGTTTTACCGATGGTACGGGAAACAGCTTCGCTCTGGATAGATCCCGCAGAATCCCATTGGTAGTATGACTATGTGTCTATGGGAGTCTGCTATCAGGGTAGGTGTATTTGGTCTTAACCTGAGACTTGCACCGCTAATACTTGCGACAATCAATATACTTTGGTTGAGGTCGTCCAAGGCTTTAACCGGTTCTGTGTACGCCAATTCCGGGTATATCGAGAATCGTAGTGTGTTGGGTGTGATGTCAAGATGGAAGTATCACTCCAGTCATATGGAGTTGATGATCACACAGGGATACAGAACTGGTTCTCTATAAGGTTTCAACCGTCGGGATAATATGACTTGGTCATGATTATCCGATTCTAAAGAGACTAGTTGCTAGTTATCCGATATATGCTTCGTACAAGGCAGACATTGTACCAGCCCCAGACCTTGCATGTGATCATCCGATGCTGGACAGAAATACGCAATACTACGTATACTACGCCTGATATAGATCCTTTATTCCTGTAAGGATATTTCCGGTGAATTGGGGAGGCATGGCGCTTTGCTAGAGGCCAACCTTGTCTTGTAAATCGGTATAAACGTAATACAAGGTACTTACGTGTTCGGATAGTCCGACGACCGAATTTACTGCCAACATATCCGGGGATCTCATGGGTCGCTTCCCAAAGATTCACCGATGACGTATGACTCGCACTTTTAATTAATCTGGGATTAATTAGATGAGAGAGAAAATTAATCTGGGATTAATTGCGGAGATATTTTATCTGGGATAAAATATCAATTAAAGAGAGAGAACGATTAATTTGGAATTAATCGATTAATTAATATATTCGATATATTAAATGAAATTGGATTTCGACGCGGAATTATAATTAGATTTTAATTCGGGCGAACGAATTAATTTAGAATTAATTCGTTAGCGACGTGAATAGTGATTTCGCTAGGCGTAATCATTTAATTACGACGTAACGGAAAATTCGTTAATTTGGAATTAGCGAACCCGAGCCCGAGATTATTTGCGAGCGTATTCACATTTCGTATTCGAGTGCGGCACGTCAAATCAAGCGTCAAATTGCTAGTTACATCTAGCGTCACATCATCCGTCAATCAAGTGATGGATGTCTTTCACTTTGAGTGATTGACGCCAGTGACTATTCACTGATTGATGGAAGTTGATGTGAGTTGATGTGTGTGGTTGGCATTTAAGGCTTTGGTTTTTGGAGGGAAAAATTTGGTATTGGTTTTGGAAATTATATTACCAATTTTTGCTTACAAAAATCAACAACACATTTTACTCTTTCTCTCTCGATTTTCTCTTCATCACTCACGCCCAAGGGGCTGTGAAAATTCTGGTTTCTGGTTCACCAAAAAACCGAGAATGGGAAGCAAGTGCAGTGAGATTTGTGGATAATTTCTAGAGAGCTAGCACTCCGAGAGACATGCAAAGGTGATAGGGAAGTTCACCCATGAGCCGGGAATCGTTCGACGAAGTTTGGAGCTTGACGAAGGAGACCAAAAGGGCGAAACCAGTGAGCTTGAGCTACTGTTTTGGCGTGACCAGTGCAGTGGGCAGTGAAGAATTTTTGTTGCCTAAAGCGTCGCTCAACCGATCGATATAAGTATTTTGCGACTTTCTTGATTGTATTCGCACATATTTCATGGCTTGTATTCGATCCTATGGACCTAGAATCATCAACAGTGATAATACTGGAGCCATTGCGCAAGCAAAGGAACCGAGGGCGCATCAGAAGTCGAAGCATGTGGAACGCAAGTACCACATCATTCGAGAGATTGTGTCACGAGGGGATATTGTCGTGTGCAAGGTACCGAGTGAAGATAATGTAGCAGACCTGCTGACGAAGGCCATACCTCCGAAGTTGTTTGATAAACACGTGGAGTCGATGGGTATTAGATACAATCGTTATTGGCACTAGAGCAAATGAGAGTTTTTTTTGGGGTTGGTGCTCACAGCGCCAATTCCCGGTTGTATTTCTTTATGAATACTTATGTAAAACATTATTATTTTGAATAATATCTGCAGTTTCTATAATATAATGTATCTTTTAATATGGTAAAGATGTAATGACATTAGAATGACTAGTCATGGCACAGTTGCAAAAGCGTCGCAACTGACATTGAGTTGTATCATGACGTTGTCATTCTCAGACAGTTCCTGGTCAAGGTTTACACTGCTTGGTCAGTATAGCAAACCCGTTGAGACCGGTACATGTCGTATACTGGAATATATGATTCCAATGGTTTCTCAATAAACCATAAGTATTGGAGACTAGTATAGACGTGTAGATATTTATAGCGGATAAACACTGAACGACTCACCGTGTTGGTTTCTATTCAGGTCCCAAGATCATAAACAAGCATGAAATATGTGTGAATACAAATCAACGAAGTTGCGAAATACTCACATCGATCGGTTGAGCAACGCTATGACGAACAAAACTCAAATTCTGCTCCCTCCAAGGTCACGGCAGTGACAGTTTGTAGCTCACTGGTTTGGCTCAGTTTTGGTCCTTCGTCAAGCTCGAAGCTTCGTCGAACGATTCCCGGCTCATGGGTGGACTTCCCTATCACCTTCGCATGTCTCTCGGAGTGCTAGCTCTTGTGATTTTTGCCACAAAAATCACCACACTTGCTTCCCATTTCCTCTTGGTACTCGGCAGTTCACTGCCAAAACAGAAGGAGCTCGCAAAAAATCCCGGGCTCGGGTTCGCTAATTCCAAATTAACGAATTTTCCGTTGCATCGTAATTAAATGATTACGCCTAGCGAAATCACTATTTACGTCGCTAACGAATTAATTCTAAATTAATTCGTTCGCCCGAATTAAAATCTAATTTTAATTCCGCGCGAAATCAAATTTCGTTTAATATATCAAATATTAATTAATCGATTAATTCCAAATTAATCGTTATCTCTCTTTAAATGATATTTTATCCCATATAAAATATCTCCGCAATTAATCTTATATTAATTTTCTCTCTCATCTAATTAATCCCAGATTAATTAAAAGTGCGAGTCATACGTCATCGGTGAATCTTCGGGAAGCGACCCATGAGATTGCCAGATATGTTGGCAATAAATTCGGTCGTCGGACTATCCGAACACGTAAGTACCTCGTACTACGTTTATACCGATTTACAAGACAAGGTTGGCTTCTAGCAAAGCGTCATGCCTACCCAATTCTCTAGAAATATCCTTACAGGAATAAAGGATCTATATCAGGCGTAGTATACGTAGTATTGTGTATCTCTGTCCAGTATCGAATGATCACATGCTAGGCCTGGGGCTGGAATTGTGTCTGCCCCGTACGAAGCACATGTCGGATGTCTGGTAACTAGTCTCTATAATCGGATAAACATGACCTTGTCATTTTATCCCGATGACTGCAGTACTTAGAGTACTAGTACCGTATCCTACGTGACCATCATCTCCACTATGACTGGAGTGATACTTCCGTCTTGACATCACACACAACACACTACGATTCTCAATATACCCAGCATAGGCGTACACAGAACCTGTTTAAGCCCTGGACGACCGCAACCAAAGTATATTGATTGTCGCAAGTATTAGCGGTGCAAGTCTCAGGTTAAGACCAAATACACCTACCCTGATTTCGGACTTCCATAGACACATAGTCATACTACCAATGGAATTCCGAGGGGGTCTATCTAGAGCGAAGCTATTTCCCGTACCATCGGTAAAACACAACCTCCTATTATACTTGCATGAGTATCCTATACCCAAATATATGAGAACTATGCCGTTGTGCCCTCACAAACGTGCACAAGTGTAATACTAGTCTTTTACGCATTTATCGATGTCCAATCTCGACAATGCTCTGACTATGGATATTTAATGATTTATCCTTCGTGGACTGATACTGTCTCATATCATTCTCAATCCAGGAACAAATCATAGGGACCTCCTATCATTTATATATCTAGGTGATCTAATCACAAATGATAAGAGTGCAATCTCCTTTGTCACATAGTTAATTTGTACAACAACACCATGATCTGTACAAATAGTGACGCTATAGGTCATAATTGTCCAACAATCTCCCACTTGGCCTATAGCCAGTCACTCGAGTGTCTTACACCCAAACTATGTACGGCTAGCTCAAATTGCTGAGAAAGGCTTTCGTCAGCGGATTTGCATGATTATCATCTGACGCGATTTATTCGATCATCACATCGCCACGATGTATGATCCGAACGAATCAGATGAATATCGAAGTATGTATCTGGATCGTTGATGAGACCATTAATTCTTTAGCCTGTGCTGACGCCTAGCTCAGCTGCTAACAGAACTATATCTAATCTAATTGGATTTATTATCGACCCAGAAGGCTTCTATTGCCGCCTCAGCTGCAGCAATAACCCGCATTTATTGTTTATTCGGTAACAATATCTTGCTTGGAAGATTTCCAGCTCACTGTTCCGTTATTCAAACTGTATAGTACCGTTTGCGACTTTATAGTCGTTTTATCGGTTTAGGAAACTTGCTACAGTGATCCCAGTCACTTCAATTTCTCATACTCCACAGATTAAGACAGCATCCTTAGATCTCTAAGATACTAACGAATGTTCTTAACATCAATCCAGTAACTATCACTTGGATTGGCCTGTTTGTGAATCCATATGCTTAAAGCGTATGAGACACCAGGTCGCGTACATTTTTAATGTACGAGTTCTCGGAGAGTTTTCTCGAAAGCCAAGCTTTCACCGATTATTTTTATGGGAATATCATTTCCAAGAAATGACATATTATCATTATTTTATAGGACAGCCTCTGTCAATGCACTCCCACTAACCTTCTTATATACACAAGAATCATTTTCGTTTTGAATTAAATCATAAACCATTATGATTACATCGAAACGATAATTCCAAAAACCTATGCTTGCTTAAATCCAAACATGGATCGAATAGCCCGCAAACCTTGTTTGCTAGTTTAGATACGACAAAATCGCCAGGATGTTGTAAACATCCTCCAAAAGGTTTCCTTTTCAGGAAAGCGATTTTCCTGTTAAGCTGACATATTTCACAAATGAAACATGCAGCATTAGCAAGCATTATCCAAATGGATTTACCGTGGCAACAATTAAAAGGTTGAATCGTAATCAACACAATATTGATAACGATACATTTCCGCTACAAGCCTAGCTTAGTATGTTGGTATGTTGCTTCCATGTATGTCTTCCTTGAAGACTTATAAAGTACCAATAGGCACAATGCCTTACGGTACATCAACTAGTATCCAAACATAGTTGATATACATGGAATCCATTTCGGACTCATGACACTTTGTCATAAACAGGGAGTCGATACCTTGTATCACTTCCTCATACGTAGTCAGCTGGTATACTCAAAAGATTGACATCTTTACGAGGTGAAATCAGAAACCCATACCCCAGGTTGTTTTCTGACTCTCTCCGACTTACGCGGTTCTTGTGTATTCGAAGATTATGGTATAGTTTCATCCTTGATGAACTATTTATGTTCCATTAAGATTCGGTGCCTAGAACAGTATTACTCTGATTTTCATCGAGTTTTACTATCCTCCCACTTACCACTGCATATCAGTATTCCTCTTAGGAAAATCGCATGGTGAGCAACAATCTAATTGTTCTCAAGTGAGTTGTATAAGTACAATACTTTGGTATCCCTAGGATAACCTACAATTGGCACTTATCCAACTTGGGTTTTAGTTTGGTATCATCCAAACATATGCCTAGCATTCCCAAATTTTCAGGAATGAGAAACCCGGTTTCTTTCCCGTTTATATCTAATATGATATCTGTCAAACAGATATTATGGAACCTTATTCTAAATAAGTTCTGCACTGTTTATGCTTATCCATTGAAGGAAATGGTAGCTCAGAGCGACTCATGATTAACCTTATCATGTCCAACAAAATTTGGTTACTCTGTTCGGACACACCGTTAAACTGACGTGTTCCGGAAGGAGTCCTCATTGAAAGAATACTATACTTTCTCAAGTATATTAGAAACTTATTGCTTAAGTATTTTCCATTACGGTCTCACCGTGACAGTTTAATACTTTAGCCGATATGTTTGTCCATTTCGTGTCGAAACTGAAAGTTTATGATTTGTGTTCTTCAAAAGAAACACATAACCATAATGCGATGCCACATCCGTATAGGTCACGAAATATTCATATCCACCTCTAGCTAGATATGGGCCCACTTGTTTCACTATGAACTGGGGCTAACAGATCAGTGGCATTTATACTTTTACCAAGTAAGTAGTGTTTTAGATCCGGTAGGGGAACATCCAATTCTGAAACATATATCTTATATATGCCAATACATCCAATGTATTACCTAACCTTTTTCCTCTGAATCAACTAAGCTTTGGCTTTGGCACAACAAACTTAGTGATCCCAGTCAAGCGCGACCCATTGACCATGGAAAGCTTCGTAATCAATGTCGATGGACAAGAAGTGGTCTTGACTTTGGCCAACAAACCACAACTTGGACAAGACAATGACATGTAACAAAGCTATCGTGATTCAAACACATCCTCGACGGACAAAGGCCTTGACTTTGGCCAACAAGCCAATGCCAGTCTCGGATCTTGAGTGAGAATCACTCAATGAAAGCAAAGACGTTTAATATTTTTCGAGGGTTTTTCGTGTGCAAATTGGCAACCAATTTATTATCTTTGTTAAGGTCTCATCATCATTCACCCTTAAACAGACATTCTAAATACATAATAAAGCGCGTATAAATAAAATAATAATGATATGCGGATGGATACTTTACACATTGATCCTATATCAAATCTCTCATTTTCTCTCTCCCGCTAGCACATGTATTTACTTCTACCCGTTACACTAAACTTCTAAAGAAACCTCATTCACATTGAGGGGAATAGGTGAGAAGAGAAATACAATGAGAATGAGGTAATAAGGCTGGACACGCAGGTCCAATTTAATAAATCAAATTTATTACAATAATTTCTAAAATTGTCCCACCCATCTAATATTCATCCGATATACATTATTCATGCATCGCAACCATGTATTCACACAAGCATGTTATCAATCAATCTAATCAAATTAATTAATCTGATAATTAGTGATCATCCAATGTTCAAACAACGATTTGATTTTGCTCGAGTCAAACTCATTTTTTGCGAATAAGTACTCAAAGTACGAATTCTTGAATTAAATTAAACTACACCATTAAATCCAATTTAATATGTATTTAATACTAACTCACTATTTAATTCTAAATTAAATATCACACTTTATTTAAGAACCTTTACGATTTAAATTCCAAATTAATCGCAACGGGTCTCAAAGCCCGATTACCGTCCAACGTTAATTTAATTAAAGTCCAATGGGCTTTTAATTAATTTCTTAAGGCTTGGACTTTTGGTCAACTCGGATCAAACCGAATAACCAAAATCCAATTCGGGGGTTACCCCATAAGCCTAGAAATCAATCTTGGCCCATTAGGCCCAATTAAACTTTAAAGGTTCATTAAGTCGCATTTGGGCTTTATGGATGCGGTTTTGGGCCCAATTGGATCCAACCAATTTTGCCTAAACCCAACTTTGTACAACAAAGCCCAATAAGCCCATTTACAACATTTCAAGCCCAATTTCCAAAATTAGCCCAATTCAATTAAATTGTCAAATTCCAAATTCCCAATTTAATTACCTAAAGTGCATTACATAATTAATTACCCAATTAACATTTCTAAAACATCAATTAGCACTAATTAATCATGCCATTAACATTAAAACATGTCCAACACATTTTAACAAAAATCAAACCCAATTTCATGCTCTTACATTCTCGGCAATTTGGGGATTTTACGTCCGATTCGAATTCAATCCAATTAATTCCACAATCGACATTAAATCATATTCCAGAATGATTTCCAACACATCCAATTGTCAAAATAAAAAATCCCAAGACATTTTAGGGCTCAACCTATTCGGCCAACTCATACAATTTGGGGAAAATGATCCAATCAATTTTCTTGAAATTGATCCAATCAATCTTCAATTCAACATCAATTAAGCAAACAAAATCATCCAATTTCATTTAAACATGCTCAAAATCAATTTGCCCAAATTTTAACCCTAAACTTTTTCATGCTTTTTAATCATGCTCTGATACCATTGTTGGTGATTCTAAGGGTCCCATGGATCATAAATCAAGCATGAACATGTGTGAATACATTCGAGGAAGTCGCGGAATACTTACATCGATCCGTTGAGCGACGCGGAGGCAACAAAAATTGATTTCCTTCCTCCTTGAATTGGTTCGGCAGTGACAACTCCAAGCTTCGTCGAATGGTTCCCGGCTCATGGGTGGACTTCCCTATCACCTTCGCATGTCTCGTAGTGTGCTAGCACTTGTGATTTTTTTGCCATAAAAATTCAACTCTTGGCTTCCCTTGCTCACAGTTTCTGGGCAGAAACCAGTAGCATGAACTGCCCTTGTGGGCGTGAAGAGAAAGGAGGGAAAAGAGAGAAGAGATTGTGTGTTGATTTTGCCTAAAGTGTATCTAATACACTTTTGTTCATTTCAAATACATTTGGAATGAATTTGGCATTCCACAAGTCAAGCATTTAAATGCTTGCCATCAACTCACATCACTCAATCCATCAAGTTGTCAAGTCACATCACTCAAAGTGACTAATGATTTGACGCTTGATGCGACTAGCGATTTGACGCTTGATTTGACTTGCGTGCCGCATTCGAATTCGAAATGCGAATGCGCTCGCAAATAATCTCGGGCTCGGGTTCGCTAATTCCAAATTAACGAATTTTCCATTGCGACGTAATTAAATGATTACGCCTAGCGAAATCACTATTCACGTCGCTAACGAATTAATTCTAAATTAATTCGTTCGCCCGAATTAAAATCTAATTTTAATTCCGCATCGAAATCTAATTTCGTTTAATATATCGAATATATTAATTCACCGATTAATTCCAAATTAATCGTTATCTCTCTTTAAATGATATTTTATCCCAGATAAAATATCTCCGCGATTAATCCCAGATTAATTTTCTCTCTCTTCTAATTAATCCCAGAATAATTAAGAGTACGAGTCATACGTCATCGGTGAATCTTGTGAAGCGACCCATGAGATCCCCGGATATGTTGGCAGTAAATTCGGTCGTCAGACTATCCGAACACGTAAGTACCAAGTACTACGTTTATACCGATTTACAAGACAAGGTTGGCCTCTAGCAAAGCGCCATGCCTACCCAATTCTCCGAAAATATCCTTACAGGAATAAAGGATCTATATCAGGCATAGTATACATAGTATTGTGTATTTTTGTCCAGCATCGGATGATCACATGTGAGGCCTGGGGCTGGTACAGTGTCTGCCCCGTACGAAGCATATATCGGATAACGAGCAACTAGTCTCTTTATATCGGATAATCATGACCAAGTCATATTATCCCGATGGTTGCAACCTTATATAGAGAACCAGTTTTGTATCCCTACGCGATCATCATCTCCATATGACTGGAGTGACACTTCCGTCTTGACATCACACCCAACACACTACGATTCTCAATATACCCAGCATTGGCGTACACAGAACCGGTTAAAGCCCTGGACGACCGCAACCAAAGTATATTGATTGTCGCAAGTATTAGCGGTGCAAGTCTCAGGTTAAGACCAAATACACCTACCCTGATTTCGGATTTCCATAAACACATAGTCATACTACCAATGGAATTCCGAGGGGGTCTATCCAGAGCGAAGCTATTTCCCGTACCATCGGTGAAACACAACCTCCTATTACACTTGCATGAGTATCCTATACCCAAATATATGAGAATTATGTCGTTGTGCCCTCACAACGCGCACAAGTGTAATACTAGTCTTTTACGCATTCATCGATGTCCAATCTCGATAATGCTCTGACTATGGATGTTTAATGATTTATCCTTCGTGGATTGATACTATCTCATATCATTCTCAATCCAGGAACAAATCACAGGGACCTCCTATCATTTATATATCTAGGTGATCTAGTCACAAATGATAAGAGTGCAATCTCCTTTGCCACATAGTTAATTTGTACAACAACACCATGATCTGTACAAATAGTGACGCTATGGGTCATATTTGTCCAACATGTAATGCATATAGAAAAAACATATGTGAGAGTTTAGTGGGCACATTATTCAATATTCCTGGTAAGAAAAAAGACACTGTAAATGCTAGATTGGACCTACAAGATCTTAGAATTCGCAGTGAATTGAATTTACAAGTCACTTCTCGAGGTCTTATTAAGCCACATGCTAGTTACGTGTTAACTCAATCAGAGAGAAAATCATTCTGTGATTGGCTGAAAATGGTTAAATTTCCTGATGATTATGCACCGAAGATTGGTCGTTGGGTCAGAGATGATACAATAACGGGGTTAAAGAGTCACGATTGTCATGTGCCTCTCGAGATTCTCCTTCTTGTTGGCATTCGACCTTATCTGCCCCCGAATGTATGCGACGTCGTACTTGATCTATGTGGCTTCTTTAAATAATTATGTCATAGGACAGTAACCACATCTGTTATTGACGAACTTGAGCGAGGAATCGTAATAATCCTATGCAAGCTGGAGCGAATATTGCCACGCATTTTTTTTGATGTGATGGTACATCTGGCCGTGCATTTACCAGTTGAAGCTAGGAAGGGAGTTCATGTCCATTACAGATGGATGTATCCCATTGAGAGGTACTATACAGTTTTAAATATTGCATTGTGAACGGAGTTAGATTTCATACTGAGCAGCGAGATGTTTCACATGTCACTCAGAATTATGGAATTGTAGTCCAAGGAGAACACGGCTCAGATATTATTGACTTCTACGGAGTGTTGCAATCAGTCATTGAGTTGATATACAGACCCAGACGACGTATTGTGCTATTCGAATGCAAGTGGTTTGACACAAATGCCAGAAAGAGGAGAATTCAAGTTAGTAATCATCTAACGTCAATTAATGTTCAACGTTATTGGTACAAGAATGATCCATACATTTTTTGTACCCAAGCACGGTCAGTGATATATATATCTGATCCAAAGCTAGGAAATGGATGGATGGTGGTAGAAAAGTTACAACATATGGGCATTTGGGACACGCAGGAGAAAGATAGTGTTGAAGTTTCAGATGAAGCAGAACAAGTCTCTGACAACTTTGAAGTTCCTGAACAGATATTTCATTTATCAAATATCACCGTTAATGAAAATATCACGTTAACTCGAGAAAATACAGATGTTGAGATAATTCCTCATTCATAAGTTCACGTGGAAGCAGTAAATGAAGAAGAATCGAAACTGAAGATGAGCCCAATACCAGTCACGATGAGTCCGAAGATATTAATGACTAATCTAGTTAGTGTATGATGTGATTGATGAATAATTTTTATTATTATAATGAATGATTGTTGTTTTGAATTATTATAAAAATATGGTTGAACGACTGTTGTTGTTATTAATAGTATAATTATCATATTATTGTTATTATTATTAATGTTAGCAATTTAGCGTCGAAAAGAGTATATTCGACGCTAAAGGTATTAAATTTAGCGTCGAAATAATAATCGACGCTAAATATTAGACATATAGACATTTAGCGTCGCATACTATTATCGACGCTAAATTTAAGACCTTTAGCGTCGCAAATAGAATATTCGACGCTAAAGGTCTTAAATTTAGCGTCGACATAATAATCGACGCTAAATAATAGACATGTAGACATTTAGCGTCGAATACTCTTATCGACGCTAAATGTTAGACATTTAGCGTCGATTTTAGATAATTCGACGTTAAATGAAAAAATTAAATTTCCCCCAAAAATTACCCTAATTTTTTAATTAGCCGCTAATTTTTTAGCGTCGAATTATTTTGACGCTAAAAGTAAATTATTTTGACGCTAAATGTCTCTTAAATCCCTAAAACCAGTTTCATCTTCTTTCTCGGCTCTCTACTGAAATCCTAAAGCAAATTATCATTTCTCTTAGCAATATCTAGACGACGTATTGGTTAAAGGTAAGTTTTCAAATCAAACTCTCTGTAATATGATTGATGATAAATTTTAAGCTTTAGGTGAATAGTTTTGGTATTTTGATTAATAAGTTGGGGAAATTTATTGGGAGCATTGGAGGTGTTCGATGAAATGCTTGAAAGGAATTGAAGCTTAAGGGAGAATTGATTGGGATTATTTTGCTGAGAACAGCAGCAATTTGCTGCTGTTCTCGCCCAAATAATCAATAAGCTGCAAGTTTTTGAGGGGTCGTAATATATACAACTATAAGAGAATTTCACACATAGTTCTCATTCACTCTTGGGTTTGAGGGGTCGTTGCCTTTTAACCTATAGCTTTTATGGAATGAAATTACTGGTTGTTAATAATAAAAGTATAATAATACAAATACATAGATAGGTGTTAAGTTAAATGTGAGTGCTTAATAGACATTTAGCCGTTGTGTAAATGGATCGATACTTAATTTCGATAACCAAAGGCTAGAAGTTTCTGAAACGTGTCACTTGTGTTCTTTCAAATCAAAATTTGTTGCATTGAATTCCTTGAATTAAGTTAAGTTTAGAAAAACTTGAGTGGTGTATTACTTTTGATCTCTTATTTTTGTCCTACAAACAACAGTGTCTCACAAACTAATGATTTCAAAGTACAACTACTAAAGTGTTTGACAAATACTTCATTAACCAATTATTAAGTTTCCTAAATGTTTTCAATTTTCATGTTCATGTACATTAATGTTATTAAGATTTCAGTCATGTGTCAATTTTATTCAATGACAAGTACCCAGACCTTATCCATGTTATCATTTATGCAGTTCATACTATGTATTAATGATTCATGTATATAATAGGTTAGATCCAAGCCACCACATGTGAGTTATTGTGATGGAAACTTGAAACTTTGTGTGTTTTTGCAGATGGCACCGGGCAATCGCAGACTGGCTAATGCGACTCCATCTACAGTAGCAAGGACAGCTGGCCCTGATGGAGTCTCTGCTAGCACAGGTGAGTCCAGTACAGCGAATGGTCAAGGACACACCTGTGGCCTGGGGTTGGCTAAGCACGTTAAGGCTCATGGTCGTATCCGGATTGAGATATCAGATGATGGACAAAGTCAAGTCGGACAATATAATTCAGCGTTTACTAAAGCCATAGAAGCTACAGCTCGGTTTGAAGCTCCCCAAAACTACGTTTCTTGGAGAAAGATACCGTGGGAGACGAAAATAAACCGGCTATTCTCTCCGCTACTTGTGAGTTTCCTTACGGTAATAAGTTTTCGATATTGTTTGTTAGTTAAAATTTTTATTTTATACTTATTTTTACTCGGTTGCTATTCTTGTAGGATTGGTTTGACTTCGATCTTACCAAAGTGAATGTCCGACAGTATATTGACTACCACATGGGGAAAAGTTATAAGGATTATAAGACAAAAGTTCTGAAACAATATTCGACGAACATGGACCTTCGGATGCTCCACAACATAAGCCTGATTTTATAGAGGAGCAAGACTGGACATTCTTATGTGAGCTTTGGTCTAGCAAGAAACACGAGGTAAATTTTAAAATAAACAGAAATTTATAATTGTCTTTGTTTTCAGACATTCTTATGTGAGCTTTGGGGAAAAGTTAAATGCAGGATAAATGTCACGCAAATGCGGAAAATCGAAGTCACTTGCATTTTAACCACCGTGGAGGTTCGAAGCCATTTATCCAACATCTTGTCGAACATTATGAGGTAAATATATCCTAATGTAAAATTTAACAGTTCATTGTTTTTACTAATGTGGAATAATACTAAATGTATTTTCTGTTTTTAACAGAGTAGCACAGGTGAGGTGCAATCATTTCCAGATTTTTTCCGAGTGACGCATTACAATGAGAAAAACAAATGGATAAATGAAGAAGCCGAACGCTGTTATGTAAGTTTCAGTTTTTAAAATAAAATAATTATTATTATATATGTTAATTTTTTTTTCAAATTCTAACATTAACTTATTTTTTTAAACAGAACGAAATGATGGAACTCCAACATCAAATTCATGAGACAGGGTCCGACCCGATACCAGATGAGCAATTGTCGCAATTGGTTTTCAAGAATCAAATAGCTTACAACGTTGGCCTTGTCACTCGTAAGAAGCCGACATCATCTGCACACAATACTGTTAATTCAGACAATGCCTCCTCTCTTCGAGACCAGTTAGCCACCACCCAAGACCGGCTAGCCACCACCCAAGACCGGCTAACCACCACCGAAGACCAGCTAGTCACCACCCGAGACGAGCTGAAGAAGACTAAGGAGGAGCTACAACAGGTCAAGGTGGACCACGAGAAGAAGATGGAGCACTTCGAACAACAGATGCTGGCTTTCCGCCAGAAGTTGGAGGCCTCACTCAGTCAGGGTGCATCGGGCTCGAGCGCCCCCCATCACAGTACCAATAAATTTTATATCAATTTGTATAAATATTTTGAACAAATAGTTTTATATAATATGCATTTTTAAAAAAAAAAATTCAGTATAATAATAAAATAATTATTATAATATTTCGTAATTCTGTTATTAATCAGGAATTTTTTTTCAAATGAATAAAATATTAAATTAATTATTTTAGACCAAAAAGCAGTAAATTAATAATTTTTAAAAAAAAACACATTTGTTAACTATTTTCGTCGAACTAGTCGACGCTAAATATGTTTTTGGCGTCGACTATATTCGACGCTAATAATTAAAAAATCACCGCTGTAAGTATACAAATATTATTTTTAATATACTTTAGCGTCGTTTCGTTTCACCGCTAAAAGTCTACTTTTTAGCGTCGAATTATTTCGTCGCAATATCTAACCTATAGCGTCAGAAACTTTTATTTAGCGTCGAAATACATTGGACGCAAAATGATAGTTTTTAGCGTCGAATATCTTTATTTCGACGCTAAATATTATTCTCGTCCATATTTGGGCGACCAATTTTTGCGTCTAATTAATTCGACGCTAATTTATATTTGCGTCGAAATTTTGGCTTTTTGCATCGATTAGTTTCGACGCTAAAGGACATAATTTTTGTAATGGGATATGTTAAACGACAACATAAATTAATGTCAAATAGTGTCAAACAAAGTCTGAATTTCGTCCGGTCCTGACTGGAAGATATATATATATATCGATATATAGAGAGAGATAGATATATAATTATTAAGAACAAATGAATCAGATGTTAGTGCATTTAAAATATTAATTTGAAACTAATTACATCCATTTAGCTATAAATTAACAGATAACAGTTTATTATAGCTAGATGATAATAACTGATTTCAATATCCGTAATTCAAAATCTGTGGACATCCAGATTAGATAAATTAAGAAATTTTTTCAAAATATAGTCTCGGAGGAAATTAGGTTTTAATCTTCTTGTTTCGAAATTCCATTTGCAAGTTCCCCAATCAAATGTAAATTTGCATATCTTGGGCAGGACCGAAATATGATCTAAGATATAATAATGAAACCGGTTAAATATTGATGGGGACTATACACATGCAAGTTGTTAATTGTCATTTAAAATAAATATAATTTAGGAATCGAAACTACTCATCCATAACCACCAAAGCCAAACTCTCATAAAAAAATCATTAATTCAAATAATAAAATAGTGGTCATTAGACCTGGCCATCGGTTCGGTTCGGTTCCGAACCGGAACTAAACCGGCTGGTTTCCGGTTTCACTCTTGTGGAACCGGGAACAGGAATCGAACCAGACGGTTCTGGTTTGGTTCCGGTTCAATTTTTTTAAAAAAATAATTTTAAAAATACAAATTAGATTTTAAAGAAATTTATAGTTGGATATTATTATCAAATACATATAATAAATTTTTTTATTTATTTGGATTTTATTAAATTAAATTAAAAACTTAAATTAAAAATAAAATAAAAACTTAATTTATTTGAATTTTAATAATGGAACCGAGCGGTTCCTGTAACGACCCAAAACGTTTAGCTCGCTTTGAGACGCTTTGAATTTTTCTTTCCCGCTAGTAAGTAATTTCCGAAACCAATTAGGAACAATGAATATTTATTTTAGCCAAACCCAAATTTCCATTGTTTTGATTTAGGCCCAACATCAAATAAAAGAAAGAAGGAAGAAATAAACCCAAGCCCATAATTAATTAAATAAGTGAAAGAGAGCCCAAGGCCCAATTATGAAAATTACTACACTTTTCTAGAATTTATTAAGTAATAGGAATAAAATAAAACAAAAAGGAAAAAGAAAAGGAAACACTCTTCATTTCTTTTGCTTCTGGACGTGAGAAAGATGGGGGAAAACTTACAATTTCCTTTGTCAAATAATTTGAAGTCAAACAAGAATCCACTCAAGCTAAACTCTAAGAAAGGAAAAAGGGGATTTTGGAGCATTGTTAAGAAAAAAAAAGGGTTGAATCAAGGTAAGGGTTCTTAACCCAAATTTAATGATTTGTAATTAGGTAGTTGAATGATTGTGGTGAGCTAATGACTTGATAATAATGAAGTTTGGATGATTTGTGTTGAAGGAATGGGTGTTTGTGGAAACTTTAGACATGTTATTCAAGTTTGTTGATTTAGTAAGGATGATGGGATTTACAAGTGTGTTATAATGATAAATTAGATGTTATATTTGCTTGTGGATGTGTTGTAGATGTATTATTTGATCGGGATTGTGTGGGATTGGATTTTGGGGGCTGGTCACGGTGAAGCAGAATCTCCCTCTGGAAAATGACGACGCGTCGCGACGCAGGCGAGGCAGCGAGGTACAAGAACTCAGTGTTAGTGCGTCGCGACGCGAATGAGGATTGCGTCGCGACGCGACGACCAAGAAATCAGAATCTCCTTTAGGGAATGTGACGCGTAACCAAATCTGCATGTTGTTTTATGATTCATTTGAGGAATATAAAGGTTCTAATGGGGTAATCCAATTAGGTTAAAAATTTTATGTGATTATGAATCGTATCTTATAACTGCTGATTCTAACTCTGTATATTCTTTATAGATACTCGACAGGAGCCGCGCTCACCCCAGCGACGTGAAGGGAACTTAGCTGGACTTCAAATCTGTGAGTGGAGATTTATTTTTTTTTTCAAGTTGATTTTATAATTACTTGTTTCAGACTTAAATTTATTTCAAGCCTTATTTTAAAAGTTTCAGGGCGTTAGCCTTGTTTAATTATCAGTTACATGATAAATGAGATTTGATTTAAAAGTTTTAAAGTTTATCATCATTATTTTTATATTTTCGAGGCATGGGGGAAAAACCCACCTCAGCTCTTACTTATGGAATTGACGGACATAGACCGTGTGCACACGTAGATCAGGGCTGGGGGACGGCGATACGTAACGCCCCTAAACCCTAGTTTCAGAGCTTGGAGGGTAGCATAGATCTGTACCCCCAGTTCTAGCTTGTGGCTTGGGGGACGGCGATACGTAACGCCCCAAGACCACCAGTTTCAGGGACATGAGTAGCATAATTTGGGAGACGGCGATACATAACGCCCTAAAGTCATGTATTTACACTTCTGGCTCTAGTTAGGCGTATGGGGGACGGCGATACATAACGCCCCCATGCTTCCAGTTTTTCTACAACACCAGAGTTATCTTTCTCAGAAAGTTTTCAGAAAAATGTTTTCCAGTTAAAATAAAAGTATGAGTTTCAAGAAAGTTTTCAGAAAAGCTTTAAGTATAAATGGTTTCATATGATGTTCTGATTTGTTTTCTTATTTTTTGTAGCTTCACTCACTGAGATCCTTTGGACTCACCCTACCATTTCCCAGTTCTTTTGCGGGACACTCTTTTTGGTGAGCCATGTGCGGTTTTGGAGACCCAATTTAAGGACAAGTGTTACATTGCAGTCACTAGTCGTCGGGTCCATCATTCCAGAGCTATATTCATCAAGAGTGTAGTCTTCTGAGGAGTCATTTTGTTGTATTATTGACATGAGAGGGTTGATGTTTATACATTACATTTACTTTTGATCATGTATATATGCATGTGTTTATATTCATGATCTTGCATATTAGTTATTTTAGTATTCAAATTGCATAGTATAGAAATATGAAGTAAGTGTCCTAGTTCAAGTGTTAGAGGCTAAGGCGACAGTGGAATCTGTTGTCTGCCGGTAACATTTTCGTATTGGGGATGTTACAGTTTTGGTTGGAAACGTCCGGTTCTAACGATTCGGTTATTCGATTCTGATTCCCGAACCAGAATAAAAAGGAATTGGAAGCATCTGATTCTTCCGATTCGATTCGATTCTGAATCAGAACCGTGACCAGATCTAATGGTCATAAGAGGAAATATTTTCACGTGGTAGGCAATGATATGATTTTTTTTTTTTGAAAATAAGATTAGGTAGATGGCTAAAATTACATTGAATATATATTTCATTGTTATTGCCTTTAAAATTATCTAAGCAACTAATGTTTAAGTAAATTTTTCTATTAGTAGTTATGACAAGCACTTAGAATGTGCTGTTATCTTTTAAAAAGAATTTGAATTTAGTTGATGAGCGGCCAATATGTATATATTTTCTCGCTTTTTAACTTAATGTTTTGTGTGTTATCTCGAGTTTTATGAGTGTTTTTGTGTGTTTCAGGTTTATTTTGCAGGTTAAAATAATATTCCGACCCAATAGATAAACAAGGGATGAAAACAAGAAATTTGGAGCCAAATTGGACAACAAAAATTGCGCATTCTGCCAAGATTTGTGAAGCAGCATGTCGCAATGCACTGCCAACGTCGACGCTACCTCTTGCGCATCACGACGCACCAAAGAAAACCAAGAGCATCGTGACGCGCGGACACGCACGTGCGCGTCGCGCACGGAAACATTTTTCAGATTCGTCCAGAATTCGATTTTGATCAAGAAATACCCTCAAAATCTCCTATAAAAGCACAAGTTCGTTCCAAAACCTAAGGGAGTCAAAGAACATATTTTGAAGCCTCCAAAGAGATTTTTAAGAGATGACAAAGCACATAAAGAGAGCACAACACAGAAACTCAACAGTAGGAATCGAATGGCAGACGATCTTGACAGAGTTTATTCTCACTTTTACTTCCTTGATGTTTTACTTATCATTGATTATTTATTTAGAGTTTTTGAGCATTTATAGTAACTAAACCCTAAATATGGGTCGTGATGAAACCCAATATTTTGAGTTTATAAATTGATTTTTATTATATCATGTGTGATATTTTGGCTTGTTTATTGAATCTCATGTTTAATACTTCTTGTTGCGTGATCACCAATAAGATTGATTTGGTAAACTTAATTGAACTTGACAAAAAAATTTAGGTTTAGTCTTAGATTCAAGAGCACATGATCTCTTCTTAGGGATTTCTTTACATGATAGAAATATACATGTAGGGCGTGTGTAGCCATAATTGGAACTGATCTTAATGAATTTGGCATTAATTAGTTGACATAGAAATATAGTTAATTAATTTACTCTGAAAATTCGCACATGACTATTGAAAGAGACTTGTGGATATCTTAGTGTTCCAAGTTAATAAGTCAATTTATTATACGAGTATAGGAAAACCAATTCATTTGTAGAATAATATTGTGTGAATTCACAATCATGAATGTTTTCTTCTCATTCATTGCCTTTGGATTTTTCATACTTATCTTTATTTTCTTTAGCTTTAGTTAAATTCAATTCAAAGTCATATTTAATTTCAATTAGATACTCGTAGGTAGTTAGTCTTAATAATTAGTAACATAGCTAATAAGTCATCGAAGGATTGATACTTTTATACTACTTCAGCGATACGTACGCTTGCGTAACGTGTGAAAATCATGATCAAGTTTTTGACACCATTGTCAGGGACTTATTCTAACCTTCATTATTAATTTTAGGACTAAGTATTTTACTTGTTATCTAATCATTTTATTTTTTTATTTTGTTGTTTAATTCTATTTCAAGTTTTTTAAGAGATCATATGAGACAAAGTCGAAGCTGTGAACTCCTTACGCTTGACCTAAAATTGAGCGAACTTTCCGTCAGTTGAGAAGGGATAGGCGAGACGACCAAGAGGCACATCTCAACATGAAAAACAGGCACTTGAAACCTTGGAAGTGGCACCACCAATTCTCATTTGGGATAGGATAATTCTGGTGGTTTATGGCTTCATAAATTGCATCATCCTACCACCCCTATTCGCAAACATATTTGATATCAAGATATGCATTCAGATGTTACAGCAATCGATACAGTTTGGGGATCGTGCAACTGAATAACCAAATACCCACATCTGTGGCTTTCTGGTAGTGTACGACACATTCAATTACAACTGAAGGGCATAAGAAGCAATACGACTGTGAGTTTTTTCATATTCCTTACAAGATAGAGCTATGGGATGGCTTCATTTACTACCAGCAGGGTCCATCACGACTTGGGCAGACCTGGTTATAAAAATTTTTGCAAAATACTTTCTCCCAACTAGGACTGTAAAATTATGAAATGAAATCACATCCTTTTGTGCATTATGACTCTGAATCCTTTTATGAGGCATGTGAAAGGTACAAGAAGCTGCTATGAAAGTGCCCCCATCATGAGATTTCCAAGTGGTTGCATGTACAAATTTTCTATAATAGTCTTAGTAGGATGATGAAGTCCACAGTGGATGCAGCTATTAGAGGGGCATTAATGGTAGAATAGGAAAACCAAGCTTGGGATTTACTAGAAGAAATGTCTAACAAAAATTCATTATGGCCAAGAGAGAGAAGTATGCCCCCAACGAGTAGTAAACGTCCACGAGGTCGAGCTCAATACAGCTGTGAGTGCCAAGCTCGACCAAATCTGCAAATGCCTAGATGTAGTGAGTATGTAGGCAATAAACAGTGTAGATACCGCAAGTGCAGGATATAGTGGACGACATGGGGAGACATATACCGCAAGTGCAGGATATATTGGTGGACAGAATGGGGAGACATACGCTTAATATGGCGAGTCTGTGAACTATGTTAACAACTTTAACTGGCCATGCCACAACCCATATTGCAACAGCTACAACCCTAGATGGAAAGATCACCCCAATTTGGGATGGAAATTTAACTAAGGGGCAGGACCACATGATAGATCACATGTCCTGTAGTAGGCCATTCAGAAGAGCAAGCCACCCATGGAAGAGCTACTGATGCAAATGGTGAATCAAAATAAGCTTCTCACATAGCAGAACGTGGAAAATGCCAAGAACAATACTAGATTAGAAGCATTAGTATAGAGCCAAGTACCGTCTTTGAAGACATTGGAAAATCAATTGGGACAATTGGCAAGTGGACAGAACTACAAACCATTGGGTGCCCTCCCGAGTGATACAGAACCTAATCCAATAGGTCAAATAATGAGTCTTGTAAGTTTATCACACTAAGAGTGGGACTGTTGTCGACAATGACATTGGGGTACGGTACCCTACAGAGAATGAGGAAGATCATACTAAAGAAAATATGAGAGATGAAGGAAATAACAAATAGGCAAGTCCTACAGATTATCCACCTCCTCCATTCCCTCAGCGGTTGTAGCAACATAAATTAGATAAACAGTTCTCAAGGTTCTTAGAGATCTTCAAGAAACTAAATATCAACATTCTCTTCGCCGAGACACTAGAGCAGATACCCAGTTATATGAAGTTTTTAAAGGAAATCTTGTCAAATAAAAAAGATATTAGACGAATTTGAAACTGTGGCCCTCATAGAGGAATGCAGTGCCATCCTACAGAAGAAGTTGCCACCCAAGCTAAAGGATCCTGGTAACTTTACCATACCATGCACCATAGGCTACCACTATTTTGGTAAAGCTCTATATGATTTGGGTGTAAGTATCAACCTCACGTCGCTGCCTATCTACAAAAAATTGGGTTTAGGAGAGGCGAGACCAACCACAGTCACGTTGTAGTTAGTAGATAGATCTATCACCTAACTGCGAGGAAAAATAGAGGATGTGTTGGTAAAAATGGACAAGTTTGTCTTCCCAGAAAACTTCATAGTTTTAGATATGGAGGAAGAAAATGAAGTCCCCATCATCATTGGATGACCTTTCTTAGCAAAAGGTATAACGTTGATTGAAGTGCAGAAGGGTGAGCTTACCATGAGAATGTAAGATAAAAATGTGACCTTTCATGTCTTTAAGGCCATGCCATGCCCGCAAGATGATGAAGAATGGCATATGATAGACATTATTGGAGGTGCAGGTACAGAAACGGTTAACATGAGTCATCTGAATGATAGCCCTAAGGAGAGCCCACCAAAGACAATTGGTGATATTGGGCGTCACGACGCATATCACTGTGCATAGTGATGCGGGACATAATTGCGAAATAGAATGGTACATCTCATACACTATAGTATTATTCTTCACTATTGTTCTTTATACTTATTTGACATTAGGGACAATGTAAAATTTTAATTTGGGGGTGTGTGCATGTGTTGTGTTAGTTAGTTCATACTATTATCATTATTTAAAAAAAATTAAGTCTAAGGTAGTTAAGCATAGTCAGGAGGATGAGATTGTTTGCCTTGGTGTGAAATCTTGGAAAATGATAAGTGCCCAATTACTCTTACCCAATGCCTTGAGTATGTGATTTAGGTTAGACTCGTAAGCACTTAAGAGTAGGTCTTTAGCAGTAAGAGCCTAAGTAGTTGACAAATTGGTTGGTTGAGAAAATTACTTGATGATGAATAACTGTTTGCTTAGATGTCTATCTCGGTCTGTTAGTGTTATGATGTATGGTATGGTTTGAAAAAAAGTATGAATAAAAAAGATAAAAAGACAAATAAAAGAAGAAAAAAAGATTGTTGAATGAAAAAAAGAAAGAGAAAAAAGAGAGAGAAGTTAACCACCTATAATCGATAAGCATGAATCTATTCATGGGCGAGTGTTAGGACCACCATGAGGAGAAATGCTAGCCATGTTGAAAAAATGAATGAAATGAAAAAAAAAAATAATACCATACGGAGCGAAGATAGGCAGACACATATACGTTTGAGACATCTAAGTTGGTTTGACCCATCAGTTTCCCAATTTTTGAGATAAGATCACTGAGTTGAATTACTTAGGAATCGAGCTGTGACTAGATCCATATACACACACACACTATGAGTCTAACTTAGATGAGTTATTCGAGAAATTGGATTTGAGTTATGTTGGGTTCTTTGAAGTTTCTTGGGGTTCATTACTTGATATTCTCTGAGGACAATATTATGTGTAACTCCCATGACGATTTTGTTTAGTTAGTTAGTTTTTATTATTAGTTTTTCATTTGCGTGTAAATGCACGTGTGTGTTAGATAACGTTTGTGGGTGTCGTTGCTGTAAGCTCTCACGAGACAATATGTCCACTAGGGTCGCCTAGGACTTTAAATGTTTGTTGTAATGCTGAATGTAATCGTGATCCATACGAAAGAGGTTTAGGTTACATATTTTTTAATTTTTTAATTATAATTTTATTTCTTTTTTTATTTGTTCGAGGATGAGAAAAATGTTAAGTTTGGGTTTGTGATGAGCGTCAATATGCATATATTTTCCTGCCCCTCTAACTTAATGTATTGTGCGTTGTCTCGAATTTTATGAGTGCTTGATGTGTTTTAGGTTTATTTTATAGGTTAAAATAATTTTACGGCTCAATGGAATTAACAAGGGATGAAAACGATAAATTTGGAGCCAAATTGGGCAAAATCACAAAAACAATAGCGCATCCCGATACTGGCAGCACGTTTTGACGCGCTGTTTCAAAAAATCTTGGCAGAAAGCATAATTTATGGCGCATCATGATGCTGCCTCTTGCGGGTCGCGACGCGCGGACACGCACGTCACGACACGAACACATTTTTTAGATTCGTTCATAACTCGATTTTTGATCAGAAATACCCCCATGACCTCATATATAAGCACAATTTCGTCTCAAAACCTTGGGGAGTTAGAGAACATTTTTTGAAGCCTCCAAAGAGATTTTTGAGAAAAGATAAAGCATATCAAACGAGTACAGCACATAAGCTCAACAGTAAAAAGTGAAGGGCTGACGATCTCGGAAGAGTTTCTTTTCTTGTACTTCCTTGATATTTTGTTTATCATTGATTATTTATTTAGAGTTTTGAGCATGTGTAGTAACTAAACCTTAAGTTTGGGATTGTGATGAAACCAAATATTTTGAGTTTATAAATTATTTTTTATTATATCTTGTGTGATACTTTGGCTTTTTTTTTTTTTTTATTGAATCTCATGTTTAAATTTTTACTGAAAATGGTTTGAAATGAATTTCATGCGGACTTGGTATAATTGCTACAGGGGGTATATGGTAAAGGAAAATAGTAATTGGTTACCGTAGGTAATGTTTTGGGTTACCTGCGGTAACGTTTGGTAAAGGAAAATGGTAATGGGTTACCGTAGGTAATGTTTTGGTAATGGGTTACATGCGGTAACGTTTGGTAAAGGAAAATGATAATGGGTTACCGTAGGTAATGTTTTAGTAATTGGTTACATGCGGTTACGTTTTTGGTAAAGGAAAATGGTAATGGGTTGCCATGGGTGATGATTTGGTAAATGATCACCTATGGTAACGTTTGGTAAAGGTTACTGTTAAAAGTTACTGGTAAAGTAACCATTAATGGTAATGGTTAAATATGTTCTAAAGTATAACATCAAAATCCTGATCGGTTACCTTGTAGCATATACTAAGACCGAGGGCCGTTTTGTTTTATCGAATGGTAAAGGTTTGTGCTAAAATCAAGGTTTTCAAAGTGTTGCATTTTTTTATGATTTTTGCATTCATGCATGAAAATTCTTACTGGGCTTTGGTTCATTGTGTCCTGTGGTGCAGGTGATCATCTTTTAGAAGAATATGCGAATTTAGTGGTTGGTGGTTGCGCGTCGGACACATGATGGTGGCTCATGTGAAAAAGAACCATGTCTCTTTCTTTTATTACAGTTAGGACGTTAGAAAAATAAGTCTCCGGGATAGTTAGGTCTTGGGGGAATCTAGTATGTTAAATTAGTTTATATATTACATTTATTTGACATTTGGATTGAGTAATAATGATTTGACTTCTATGAATGACTTTCATTTTGGCATCGTTAATGTTTGTGCTTAAATATCAAGGAAGTGTAAAGTTAAAGTAGAATTTGGTAGCGTTCCGGCTCTATACTCCTTTGGGTAAGATGGTTATAGGCCGGGGCGTTACAATTTTACTTGTTATCTAATCATTTTTTTTTATTTTGCTATTTTAGTTCTACTTCAGGTTCTTGAGTGGTTATATGAGACGAAGTCGAAGCTGTGAACTCCTTCCGCTTGACCCTGAAACTGAGAGAAGTTTCCGTCAGTTGTGAAGGGACATGCGAGACGAACAAGAGACATATCTCAACATGAACAATCAGGCACTTTAACCCTTGGAAGCGGCACCACTAATTCACATTCGGGATATGACAATTCCGGTGGTTGACGGCTTCATATAATGCATCGTTCTGCAAACCCTACCCGCAAACACATGTGATATCAAGACATGCATTCAGATGTTACAGCAATCGGTACAGTTTAGGGGTGGTGCAACTGAAGATCCAAACATCCACATCATCAATTTTCTAGAAGTGTACGACACATTCAATTACAACTGAGGGTCAGAGGAAGCAATGCGGCTGCGAGCTTTTTCAAATTCCTTAAAAGATAGAGCTAAGGGATGACTTCATCCACTACCAATAGGGTCCATCACGACTTGGACAGACCTAGTTATAAAATTTCTTGCAATATATTTTCCCCCAACTAGGACTGTAAAATTAAGAAACGACATCACGTCTTTTGTGCAGTATGACTCTGAATCCCTTTATGAGGCATGAGAAAACCAATTCATCTGTAAAATAATATTGGGTGGATTCAAAATCCTAAATGTTTTCTTCTTATTGATTTCCTTTAGAATTTTCATAGTTATCTTTAATTTCTTTAACTTTAGTTTAAATTCAATTCAAAGTCATATTTAATTTCAATTAGATACTCATAGGTAGTTAGTCTTAATAATTAGTAACGTAGGTAATAAGTACTCGAGTGATCGATATTTTTATAGTATTTGAGAGATACGTGCACTTGTGTAACGTGTGAAAATCGCAATCAATAGTTACGGTGTTCTATGTTTTTTTTCTAATTTTCTATCATGCTTGTATGAATAACAATGATTGAGTTACACATAAATTCTTATTCAATAAATTTTAATCAAAACTTGTAAAAAATTCAACACAAAACTCAGTTCAACACCGAATCCATATCATTTTAAAAGATTGTTTATTTTATTTTTTCACCTTTTTAAATAAAAGTTATAAACATCAAAATGATGTTTTCATATTTGTTTTCACATTTTTCACTTCATATAATTTATCAAACACATTTTTTATAATTACTTTTGAAAAATGCATCATATGCAAAACATCATTTTCATTTTTATAATTTACATTCTACTCCTAAAAATTATGTATAGAGGATGAGAACTCGTGTTTTTCACCAATAATAAATTTTTTTTTTTAAATCCTTAACATGAATTAAAACTAAAATCTCCCTCACCCATGTGAGTGATGTTGGAATTAGATAAATTAGTCCAAATAAAAAGTTGAAAAATAAAATAGTAAACTAACTATAAATCATTATTTTTTTTTGGAAACATTGGAAATCTCGCCGTCAAACCATCCGACCCGGATTTTAGTGGAGTAAGTAAAATCTCCGACTGCCCCAGACTCTTACAAGAAATACACCCTTAAACTCGAACTCATAACATAACAACTAAATTTTAAGTTATTTGCCATCAAGCCGACAACTATAAGCCAATATGTTTTTTTTTTTTTTTTTTTTTTTTTTTTTTTTGATTTTGCATAATGTTTTGCTAATACTTGAAGTAGAAGATAAGGAAACACTAAGTTGATTTTTTATAACAAAACTTTACAATAAAAACAACGAATTGCTCAACAAGGAGCATGGAACATCTTGGAACTCTCATTTTCATGTCTAAACAAAAAATAATGACAAAAATAAGCCACTAAGCAACAAAATTTCAATTGTTTCAATTTCTTTAATTGGGGTTGTGGCCAATATGTCGTCAAAAATTCACAATCATACTAAACACAAGGCTTGTCTAAAGGGGGACACGCTATTCCCACTTAACTAAAATACTTTATGTTGACGGCTGATTTTGGTTTCAGGGGCAATAAGGGTTTTTTTTCTTTGTTACTCCCGAGACAATCATCCTCCAACTGTGAATTTATTTTGTTTATGGGAAACCAAAAGCAAATTTGGCAAAAGATAAGTAAATTTACCAATCAACAAAGAGATTTAACGTGGTTCGGCGGATCAGATCCAACCTACATCCACGGGCACAGAACGGACGATGTTTTATTACCAAAATACGCTTTTCAGATCTGTTCTTGTGTTTACAAGTCTAATTCTCTCTTGTTCTCTTCTCAACTCCCTCTTACAAGCACGCTTTCCCCTCCTATTTATAATAGCAAAGAAACAGTTTTCCTTTTCCCATAAGAATTCTTAATCGAAATTACCTTCACTTCCCTTATCCTATTAGGACACTGGCTTATCAATTTTTTCCAATGAAAGTAGGATAACATATCTTCTGGAGCATGTCTCGCCATATTTTCGGTCTTCATGAGGTCGGTCACAATGTTCTTTTGAACTGAGAATCCTGCTATCGATCTGATAATGCCCGACCATCCGGTCTGGAGTGGTCGGTTACCGATCATAAAGTGCTCGGTCCCTTACTGTTGGCTTTTAGTGGTCGGGTCGACATTAATGACCTTGACCAAGAAAGGAATTACCTGTTTACCCTTGTCGTATTGCTAAAATATCATAGGGCCTGAAAATACTGCCAACATCTGTCCCCTAGTTCTCGGTTCCAACGAGTATACAAGTTGGTGCCGGGAACTATATAAGAAGAATAGTACTCCTGATGGAGTGACGGCTGATCTTTGTGAGGAGAAGTTTTACTGGCCTGTCACCACCACGTCCTCGGTACAACCAAGATGCTCGGTCTGACTTCTTTTCCCGCCAAAACAAAATCTTTTCACTGCCCTTCTGGAGACTCTCTCGAGATGCGCAACCGTCACATCCATTTAAATGCCCATCAAATCATCTCTAGGGTCTACTCCGAGCTTGACACTTGTCAAACATCAGCCGGCTTCCCGCCAAAAGCAAACAAAATCAACCGTTCACAGCCGACACCAAAATATGTCTGATCTCAAACTTTCATTTAATTTTGGCAAATCTCTTCCGAAGTCGACACATGGCGTGCATCTAGGGCTCTTTCTTGATCTAACGGTCATAGACGCTCCGACGCAACTACAAGAAGTTGAAACGATCACATTGCGTCCGTTTGGCAAAATTTTATCAACCGCAAAAACTTTCCTCTCTTCAACTGCGACCCGTCCGTTTAGTGTGACCAAAGCTTTCAAATAACTCTTCCAGACTTCAAAAGGAATCAAGTAAGTCTTTTGAACTAGCTCCTTGGTTTATGTTGGCTGTTTGCTTTTCCTTTCTCTCTTTTCTTTTTGTGTGTGTGTGGAGAATGTCTGGATTTTTGGGATGACGGGTAATAAATTAGGGACATTTCGGTTTGTTTTGGGTTCTGTGTTTTGCTCGATGTTGCTAGGGAGAGATTTATGGCTTGATGGATGTTGTTAGGGCATTTAGAACCCACAGGCTTAGTTTTCCCGAAATCTCAGGATAACTGTGAAATCCCCGGCCTGTTTTAGAAATTAGCTATAGACCGACCTCCCCCCCCTTTTTATTTCTCGGATGTCGGGGATGTCTGACAACAGGTCTTCCTCTGCAAACCCTGCTAGACCTTTGAACCCCCTGCTGAATAGCTCTCCTCGGACTCGGAGGCACCAAGCATAGAGGACCTCGACACTACCCCCACCCCTTCCGAAGCTGAACAAGATACTTACCATCAGAGAATTCCTCGGAATGACCCAGAGCCCGGTGAATTCGACTGCTCTGCTTTGGACATGAATCGGCCCTCCAAGATAACCGAAGATGATCTAACACTACTCCGGCAACGCTATGCTATTCCGATAGATACTGCCCTTGAAGTCCCTGGTCCACTTGACCGTGCCAGTCAACCTGATGAGGGTTCGGTGGCCCTTCTTCCGGCCTTCTTCGAGTGTGGACTCTGGCTGCCAATTCAGCCTTATTTCGCCTGGTTGTTGGCCGAAATGGAGATCGCCCATTGCCAACTAAGCTTGAATAGTTGGAGGATCTTGGTCGGGCTATACGTGATTTGGCATAGAGCAGGCCTCGGCGAATCTACTCTTGAAAAAGTGAAGAGGTTGTATCGATTAAAGGCTAACCCAAGAACGCATCATGGCTGGTACTACCTTTCTGCTTACGCCGAGTCGTCAAACATTGTCGGCAAACTCCCTGATTCCAACAAAAACTTCAAATATTTATGGTTCTGGGCCACGGGAGATTGGGGACGGGCCCTGACAACATATGAAGAGGAGACTTCAGTCCCGGACATTTTTAGGGTGGGAGGTTAGGAATCTAACCCTTAATATGTCTGCTCTTTGATTTTGTAATAGGATTCTAACTTCTTTGACTCTTCCCAGCCTGTTGGAGGGACGCTCCCAAGGTCTCTCATCGGGTCCGGGTGCGGATACGATGGGCTTGGCGATATGCCGACCATTGGAAGCAATTGGTTAACCATCGGGCCTCATTCGGACTGCTCCTCCGAAGGTCCCGGGGCGGATAGGTAGGCTTTATTAACCTTCTAACCAATCCCCTTGTTTGCTTAGCATGATGACGACTTGAAATCATTCAGATTCTGGACTGACCATTCTCTGCCCTTTGCCTTTTGCAGGAATGTCGAAGAGGCGATGGATCCCGACCCCATTTCGATCGCCCTGGTACCCCCATCTCCTGAAGAGGACCGACCTGAGGCTCCTGCTCCGGACCTCGAAGCTGTAATTGTCGGGGCCTCCCAAGCCGTCAATGTGGAAGCCACTGTCCCTTTTCCCGAGGTCGAGCCCAATCATCTGCCACCGAGCCTATAGAGGAAGAACCAACTGCCTCTGCGCAGGCTGATTTATAGGGGGTAACCCGAATGAGGCCCCGTGTAAACCTGAACATATTTCACTTTATTTTGTAATAACTTCTCTCAACTATATTTTTATATTATATTTTCTTATGTGTATCCATTCCATTTCTTGTATTT
>SKCR01043336.1:0-56465 GCA_019454045.1 Zanthoxylum bungeanum | reverse complement strand
GAAGTCTCCATCTGCCACCGCAGATGAAGTTTCTATCGATATGGACCAAGCCACGACTCCGATGTCTATACACCAGAGAGAAGAGTCTATGGATAGCACAGCCGATACATATGAAGTTTAGAGGATGGCTTTTCAATTTTTGTTTTTTTTTTTTGTTAATTCCTTAGTTTTGGTTTTGTTTTGTGGTATAGTTTGGTTTTTACTGGAGCTGGGTGCCAAGCCAATTTGAGTTGGGTTCTAATTTCTGATAGTGTTAGGAAAGAATGGATCGTTGCCTGTAATTTTGTGTAACATATTTTGCCTGACATTATCCTAATTTTGTTTGGGATAAACACCCTCTTAATCCCTGTGTTTTAGGTTAAATGTTTGTAAAAATTCAAAATAGTATTATTTAATTATAACATAATTAATTATAGGAGTTTCCGTAGATAATTTTCAAAATACAGTAGTTAAAAGGGCAATTAATTCAAAATATAAGGACTGAATAAGAATTTATCCATTTATATTTTACACCAAAATGAAGGAAAACTAATTATTTTTTCAGCAACTGCATGTCTGAGTCCGACCCGACAATGCCAAAATCATGAATAAACCCGGCCCGAAACATTATGGGCAGTTCAGTTCGTCCCGGGCCCGGACTTGGGCTTTTTCTTACCTTTTTTTTAAATCAAAATTAATAATAATTCAAATTTTATATACTAAAATATATCAATAATAAGTCAAGAATAAAATATTAATTTCTAAAAGACATATACATCAACCTAAAAATCAAAAATTTTTAAATTAATAATTTTTTATTTTTAAGTCCGAGACTAGCCCTATCATTATAAAGTCTGACATTGATTTTTTTCACTTCCAGACTGAGCTAAAACCCGAGCAAACCAAACCGGGCCTCGGGCATTTTTTCCATGCCCAATTACCATTTTTCTCGTACGTAGTACACAAGCCACCGATATTTCGTCTATTTTTAGGTAGATTTTAAGATTTAGATCACTCAAATGTACTTTTTTTTGGGGTCATAAAATAGCCTATTAAATTTATAAACCCATACACATTTGACAGACCCAATGCAAGCCCTAAGAACAGGAACCTTGTTATTAAAAATAAAAATATTAATTTGTTTAATAAAAAGAAAATACCATTAAAGGCGGCACAGGCCGTCGCAAGGGCCCATTTGATAAAAGTTATTGATCCAGTTGGGAGCCCATTTTATAATTAAGTCAGTAAACTTAAAACGACGTCGCAGCAGGACACAATCCTTCTTCTTTGTCCACGTTATCCATACATATACACAAAACACAGTTCCCAGTGAAACTCAAAGGAGTTAAAGAACTAGCAAAAATGGCAGCAATGGCTGCACTTCAAAGCTCAATGACGTCTCTTTCCATCTCCTCAAACTCCTTCCTTGGTCAACGCCTCTCATTCCCCTCTTTTTCAACTGTAACTGTAAGTTATCTTCTCGAAAGTCCTTCCCTTTTATTGTAAAAGAACTCATTTTGTGCTATTGAACGAATTCAAAATCTATTTTTTTTAATCATATTTTGGTTCTTTGTTGGTTTTATTGAAATGGGTTTTTGAGAAAATCAGGTAAATTTATGTTTCTTATCGGACCACCGATTGTACTTAAATTGAAAATAAAATGAAAAAAAGGCAGCAACTTGTTTTGTGATTTATTATTTGAGTGGTGCTATTTTGTGAGAGAATAAGAATTACTTGTTGTGTGTTTCATTTTGGAGTCAATTTTTGCATTTGTTTTCATACTTTGCTTCACAAATTGGACTAACCGTTTGACACTTCTGATCTAAACGAGCTCTGTACTTTGAAAGAAAATTAAAATCTCATTTTTGAGTTTCATATTAGTTTGCAGTTTAGTTTTGCTTCACATATGGTGAAACGGGTCATAAAAATTTGGTGAACCTGTTCTTTATGGGTCTAATTGGTTGTTTTTTGCATTCTAGGAAATTAGGAATACTTTTCTTGTTTTTTTTTTGAAATCGTTGAAACCACTCATTCCGGTCTTAAACGGAGTAGGTAAAACCCCCGGCTGTCTCAGGCTCCTACAAGAAACGAACTCTCTAGATTCGAACCCAGTACCTCAATATGATATCCTGAGCCCCACACCACTAAGCCACGCCCCTTGGGACCAAATTAGGAATACTTGCTCCCAAGTAAAAGGGTTAATTTTGTTCCTATTACAGGGAAAATGTGTCTATACTTTACGAGTATTATCTATTTCAATCATTGACATGTATAGTCAAGTCCTTTGTTGAAATTTTGAAACTTGAGCGGTGTACAGTTTGTTTTGTTAAGCCATTTAAATTGCGCGCATGAACTCTTTGGAAATAAGTTCATTTTCTGGATTCTAGATTTTCATTTTGCACCTAGCTAAGCTGTTTAGTGCTAAGCATTGCACTTGTATTTGTGTTATGGCCTTGGGTAATCGGATTGCTACTAATTAAGTTGAAATATGAAAATGACAGTGACCAATTTAATTCCACAGGCCACAGCTATGTTCCTGAAGTATCAGTTTTTCTATCATGTGAAAATAATGGCCACTATTTTGCAAGATGAAGTTTTGTTCAAACTACCATCTCCTAACAGCCTGATTAACAAACAATTATAACTTTGAGTTACTGCATTCCCCAATAATCAGATTGTAGTTACGTTTACTATATGATAATGATCTAATTTGTTTTTAACATGCAGGTGAAGCCAATAGACAAGCCATGTCTCATTGTAGTAAAGGTTAGTATTTCCTTTTTCCTCTTGGTGTTGATATTTTTGTTCTTATGGTATGAGATAAAAATCGAAGTTTGTGTGAGATAAGAAATGGGAAATGCAGTAAACACTGAGAGAGCAATTGGATAGAACTTATGTTGCAGCTGTCTTTATTGTGCATTTAAATGTACCAGAAGCTGGATTGGGATGTTTTTCATATGCAGATTAATTTTGGTTATAGCCAGTATGTTAACCGCTTAAACCATGTGGTACTGCAGCTACCACAGGGATGTTTGCTGATTTCCTTGTTCAGCTATCGTGGCATGGCCTACCAAAAGTGAAAAATGATGATTAGTTGCTTAAATGAGTTCTCAATATAAATAACAACGGGGATGGTAACTTTTGGGCTTAACATTATTGTTATCTTCTCTCTCAAATGAGAGAATTTGTTTGCCATGATCCAGTATTTCCTTAATTCATTATGTCGGTTCTATTGGTCCAGTCTTTCTTTCATCTTGCAGCTGAAGCGGTGGGAGCGAAAGGAATGTAAGCCAAATAGCCTTCCAGTCGTACAAAAAATGCATGTTAAGGTAGGAGATACAGTTAAAGTCATAGCTGGACATGACAAGGGTAAAATTGGAGAGATCACTAAAATCTTTAGGCATAACAGCTCGGTGGTAGTGAATGATATAAACCTCAAGACGAAGCATGTGAAGAAGAAAGAAGAGGAGGAACAAGGGCAGATTATTAAGGTCATTTCACTGATTCTTACAAATGAAGTTGTAACTTTATTTAATTTTTTCTTATGATTCAGCTAATACATTATTAAAGCAAGCAAGTAGGAGACCTATTTATATATTAATTATAAAAAGTAAAAACCCTGTGTTTTCTTTTTTGCTATTCATTTTATTAACAAATGAATATTTTAAACATGATTTTACAGATTGAAGCACCTATTCACAGCTCCAATGTGATGCTCTACTCGAAGGAAAAGGAAGTAGCAAGCCGGGTGGGACATAAAGTCCTTGATGATGGAACACGAGTACGCTACCTCATAAAAACCGGAGAAATAATTGACAGTGCAGAGAACTGGAAGAAACTGAAGGAAGCCAAAGACAAAGAGAAAACTGAAGTAGCTACTACTGCTTAAAAATCCCCACTCACGACTTCACCTGTAATGTGTAGTTTCTGAAAGTTTCAATCCATTTCTGTCACTGGTCCAATTATTTTACTAAAATAGCTTTGTTGAGTTAAATTGTCATTCTGTTTTTTGTCCAAGGGCAAACTAAAACATGATTTTCAATTTTGTAAGCTGAACTTGTAAGTTGTTTTACTCTGTAGTTAATGAAAGTTAGAGATATAATTTGCCATGTCTACAAGTTTTGAATATCACATGTTCAGCTCAAAATTTATCGAGGTGAATGATGCTTGGTCACACCTCTTCTAACTTCCTCAACTGGGTCGGATCGGTAGTATATGTCATGTCTGGTTGGCTTCCTCAAACATTCAAATGTTGTCAAAACTGACACTTCTTCTTCAGATCGAGTCGGTATCCCTACTTGCTTTATCATCAACAGGTTCTGTCATTGAGAGAACTCCTCTACATAGTGGGTCGGATCATCTGTCTGACTACAACCTCTCTAGGCCCTTGGAGCCTCATCACTCTTTTAGCCAAGTTCAAATCATATTCTGCCCTTTCTCGATATTTGAACTTATTCGGGGTGAAAATTCACCATCAACACAAGATAAAAAATATTTGACTACAAAACAAAAAAAAAAAAATTATCTTTTTCAATACGTATAAAATTGCTCTTCAATTAAATTCTTTTCATTTCTTCGAGTCTGAGTTTTTTTGCTTCCCTCAAAAAAATTTATTTTTGGTATCGGTATGATAGTTTTGGATAAGGTGGTTTGAATACTAATGGTTTTTTATTGTGTTAATTTGATGATTATTATAATTGTTTTTCATTGTGTTAATTTGATGATTAATATAATTTTTGGTGATTTTACTTTCACATGATGGACATTTGAGATGTGTAAAAATAAATAAATAAACGAAAGTTATGCTGCCAAAATTTTTAGAATTTATTAGTTAAAAATTAGAACATGAATGTTAAACTTGTATTCAAGTTTTTTTTTTTCTATAAATTAACATTAAACATTACTTTAATTAAATAATTATGGAATGTTGCTAAAATTATGCTGTTTAATACAATATGGTAAGTTATTTGTGTTATTTAAATGATTTATCCTTTAATATAAAAAAAAAAATCATTTTTATTTATTTTCTTCGTTTGGAGCTTAGCTTAACATGGCTTTTGGATTTTAGTTCTGGTTTTTTTTTTCTTTTGAAATTGGGTTTCTTTGGATCTGCATACAATGTTAAATTTATTTAGATTTTGAGTTTTTGCCTTAATTCTTTTCAAATATGATTTTGTATTTTAATATCTTGTCATTGTCTCTTAGTTAAAAACTTTCTAAAATTAGAATATTGTACCTGTTATTAAATTCTTTAATATATAATTGATCTATGTGTAATTGATCATGTAATAGCAGAAGAATTCAAGCTTATAGGTTAGCAAACTTTTTGTTGAAGTTTTAGTTTTTAATGTTATTTAGTTTTTTAAGTTGCTAAAGTTGGACTTTTGTATTATTTTTCATGGTTATAAGGCTATTTCCAACCAATTATATTAATTTAGTGCAATTTTTACATTATTTTGGTGCAAGTTTCAGCCCAAATATATATATTATTTCCATTTTCAACTCATTAAATCAAACTCAACATTAAAAAGAATATTTCTTACAATATTTTATTTATATTAATTTTTATTTAATTATCAATAATAAACATTTAATCTCTTATTTAACATAATATTACAGAAATAAATTTTATTTAATTATTTTTTTATCAACAATTAATATTTCACCCATTAATTATCATAATAATATTATAATGTATTTTATTATTTAAATTAATTTAAGTAAAATATTATATTTATTAAAAAGTTAAGTTTAACATTATATTTATAAAAGAAGAATAACATACCAAATAAATATACCTATTAAATGAAATTTAGTTATTTAAATTAAAATATTCATCACCGTCCCAAATGTGCATGGCTTGGTGGTATATGGTTCAGGATCTCACGTTGAGGTCCTGAATTCAAATCCAATGAGTGCGTTTCTTATAAGAGTTAGGGACAATCAGAGATTTTACCTGCTCCGTTTAAGCCCGGAAGGGATGATTTGACAGTGAAGTTTCCAACGATTTCAATATATACATATTCATCCTACAAATGTTCAATCAAAGTATTTCAAAAACTGTTGAAATCGAATATTTTTCGTCCATCACATTTTCCACTTATGGAATCGGTGCTTCCATATAATTGCATCAACATCACACACACTCAGCTTCTATAATCATGTTGTGTATAATAATAGAAAAAGTCATTATATCATATAATAGTTACAAACTGTGACTGGACAACTCCAAATACATGTTTATGTCTTTTTTATATGCTTCTTGTTTCATTATAACTAATTTTTTCGGACCACGTGGCTCGTGAATAGTTTGGACAAATGTAGACTATTTTGGGTATAACCATCAGTTAAATAATAACTCATATTATATTCATTTCCTTGAATGACATAATGAGTTGAAGAAGCAATATCTTGAGCGAGATTGACAAAAAGATTAGATGTCTTCAGTATATTGATATCAATGTTGGAAACACTGTATCAATTATTTAATTTTAACATGTTTGTTTCACTTTTCAGTTCAATCGAGTTACAATGTTGTTAAATCAAGATCCGAATTATAAGAGATGAATCAAATTTGATCATGTTTGGCCCATACTTAAAGACATGAAAAGTTTACGAATACCCCTTATAGTAAATGTTAAATGGTAACTATGTCTCATTAGAATCAGATAGTCCTATTTTAGAGTCTCAAACTTCATCAACTCCTAGATTATCTTCAATTTCTATTAATATAAGGGATGATGAGGTTGACGGTAGTTCAGCTGAATGCCCTTACTGTGGAGAAGAAAGCAAAAATAAAAAAAGAAAAATCATGAATAAAAATCTACATTAATGGACTCTATTAAATAAGGTAGTTAATAAATACTTGATTTTCTCAAAAAAAAAAAAAAAAAAAGGCACTAAGGAGAGACAAAGAAATTATGAAGTCCTAATGATGCGAGCTCAACATGAATCAAAAAATTTGGCCATGGCTGAATATTAAGAGGAAAATAAAATCTCGCTCAAAGATTTGAATGTTGTAACTGGTCCAATGATACATGAGTTTTTACAAAAGAAATTGGTAAAAATTATGGAGAAAAGATCTCAACAACAAGTACAAGAATCTCAAAATATCTCTAGTTATTTAGGTTAATATTTCAAAAATATTGGAGGAACTGCAAATGATCTTCTAGACTACTACTTTGTTGTAATTTATATTTTATTTTCTTGTTTTCATTGGGCTATTTTATTTTTCATATGAGTGTTTTTAAAATTAGTGAATTTTATTTAAAATTTAGTATAATTTTTGTTTTATTTAATATTTTTAATTTTTAGTAAATGTATAATAATTAAATTAAAACATATGTTAAATTATTTAAAATCATTAAAAAATGAAATGAGATACAATTGAAATAAATATGATTTAATAAATGATTAAAGGGGCTAACTGTGATTAAATAAATACTTTAAAATAATAAAAAGGATGCAATTGAAATATTAAATATTGTTAGGGGTAAAAGTCTAATTATTAAAAAAAAAATTACCGGAGGTGAAAGCTATTTTTGTAGGAGTTGCAGTATTGGATTAGAAATTACCTAAATTTGAAATTAAGATTCCAATGAATCTATTGGAATCTATCATCCCAATAACTCCTAGTATATTAAATATTGAATTATGAAACACCGCCATCACGGTATCGGAAGGATTTTACCGACTTCTCACACGTGCCAAAAACCCTAAAAAATTGGGCACGTGACAACATTACCAATGTGGCTATTTCACTCATACTATGAGGGCCACCATGAATTGGTGAAACTTGCTGGGCACGGAACCTGCGACCCCACAACTACCTCACTCTCAGTCTCAGGTTCTTCATCCATGGGCTCAAGATTTTGAACATTCATCATCAAGAAGACTCATTCAGCACCATCGCCAGACTGTTCGTTTGGCGCCATTTGATCAGTTTGTTCAGGAGATTTTGTTATTTTTTTTCTTCAAGGAAAGCTGAGGAGGAGTTATATATAACGTTACAAGATTCAGTTACAATGAGTGTTGATTTTTTCCCACCCCTATATACGAGGAAACTCAAACCCTCGACCCCTAAGAATAAGGTAAGATATTATTCTAACAATCAACAATTTTTTCTTGATGGTTAGAATAATATCCTCTGATATAAATTTATAAAACAATTATAAACTTGGAGGGGGGAAAGTTATAAGGCTACGTGCTTGGTGAGATTGCAAAACCATATCATGATCATTTCCATGCTTTCCTCCCTCTGAACTGTTTGCCAGCCCGCTGCTGTTTTTGCTTTTTGTCTTGTCGAGATTTAGTCGCTTTGGCTCTTTGAGCAGCTAGAGGCATAGCCTTCTTGTGTTCTTTTTGACGATTGCTCAAACCACCCGTCTGTTTAAAACATCACATGAAATCAAGATGGTGGCATCAATAAACAATAGAATATGTATCATAAACGGAACAACAATAGGTATCATAAACAGGAGTGAAACACATTCGAAGATGTGCCAAATCTCAGTTTATCTACCAGGAGAAAAACGAAGAAATGGACAGCTGCTGCACAAACCAGTATTTCACCAAGGAACCAAAACTTTCTAAAACTTTAGGAATTGAGAAAATCATTCACACAAAAGTTTGTGCTTTGTAATTGGAAAGATTAAATGCAATGAAAGTGAGACAATAAAATATGTCAGCAAGCTCAGTCCAGCTTCCAGCTTCAAAGGTTTTCTTGAGTCGGAAACAAGTGCTTCATTCAACTTAGAAGGCCAAAAACTCATAATAAATAATTGAAAAATCCAGCCACTATCAATCACTATGGTTTTAGCAGTGAAATAAAAGGTACCTTCTTCTGTTTTATAGCAGCTCGAGCCATGTACTTCCCTCTGTCTTCCCTCCCTGCTCTTACAAGTGCAAGTCTTTCCTCTTTGCTTAATTTATGCCGTACGTGAGCCTAGAATTTTCATGAACAAAAGCAGGTCAGCGCATGTTTTTGTGGCAACAAAAAGATATAGGCTTGGGAGAATTGGGAGGAAAATATAACTCTTTCTCCAAGCAATTCCACTAAATCCACAACTTCAAAAGGGCATTAAGCTGATGAAGTTTTCCCTTCAGCATACTAACTGCTTATCACACAGATGATCATATTACTGTTAATCTCACTTCAAGCATGCATAGAGTTCCCAGTTTGTGTTGGACTATAATATAGTCAGAATAGTCACATCCACCTACATATTATACTTCTAAGATATAAGATACCTCTCCTACTCAAATCATTCCACGGTTTCCTCCTAGTATCCTTATCATATAAATATGCTTTCAGTAAGCATTGCCACTTTCCCTCCAGAAAAATTACATCTTTTGGGCTTATAAAAACCCCATCACCACCAACAGCACCACCAGAGCAAGTTAAAAAATAGAGTCAATAAAGGCATGGAAGACTTACTTCAAGCTTGGCTGGGTCCACACGCTTAACACTGAGTTGATCAGCACTTGGAACCTTAAACCCTTGCTTAGCCAAAGCAATCTTCGCCTCCTCCTTTGCCTAAAAAAATATTTAAAAGAAGCACTAAAGAATAAGTACGTAACCTAGTGATATTTAACATGTTACAGTTGTGGAAATTCGTATTAAAGAGAAGTCCAATCAGTAAGGTTCAGTAAAATACAAGTTTACACCATGATTATTTTTAGGCATAAACTTAAGAACAAATTGGCATACCTTTAGTTCTTTGATCCTTCGGAAATCTTCATCACAGAGAATGCCATCATCAGTAGAGTCAGAAGAGGCACGTCCTATTTTTTCTTCTGCCAATCTCTTCAGAGCCCGAAGACTTGTATCAGCAGCAATAAGCTGCCCATCAAAATCAGAAAACTTCCTCTTTCTAGCTTTAGATTCTTTAGCCACTGAACTGCCATCCCCGGCATCGTTATCACGGTTTTTATAATCATTACCATCTTCAAGCTCATCAACCTCCTCCTCTTCGTGGTCATCATCATCAAGGTCATCTTGACTGACACCACTCTCATTGTCAATACTATTATTACTATCGGTGACTTCATCAACTGCATTGTCATCTTCACTGTGATCTTCCTCACTTCCAATACTATCATCAGATAACAGGTTTTCTTCATCACCATCAGAGGCAATATTCTCATTGTTATCATGACCACCATCAGAGCCATATTCATTGCAGTCATCATCTCCACTGTCATCACTGTCATCATCATGTTGTAATAACTCAACACCAGGAACATTGCTAGCAACATTCACTTCCCCGAATGCTCTAGGCCTGGCCTTGGGATCAATTGAGCGCCCACGATCCTTCTTGACCAGCAATGAAGGGCAAACCTACAAGCAAACAAGTAATTAGTGCTAAATAGAGCAGACATGTAACTGCGTAAACGTTCTCGTATGCACACTGACACAAGATAGCACAGCAACTGAAAGATAGCAGTACCTCTCTAAACAAAGTAATAAGTGATCGAGCAGCTGCTGAAACTGCCTTCTCATGCGATTTCTTATATAATACAAGATCTTGCAATAAATCTTCTGTCATCAACTAGAAGGAAAAAAAAACCGGAGAAAAAAGATTAATGTCAATACATTGAAAACTGGCATATGTGCAAAAGAGGGACAAAATAGACAAGATGGAAATTAAAAAAAAAAAAAAAGGTACAAACATCATAAGTAAAAGAAAAGGGATTATTCAACCTTAGTTAAAACACTCCACTCCATTTCATATAAGATGCGAGATTACAGATGACTCATCAAGATTTAGGGTGCAGGGTCCAAAAAGAAATGAAAAAGGTTCTCGAAAAAGGTACTTACCAAAGGCATTCGCAAGCAGATTTCCCTGACAGCATTCAGTCCGACAGCAATGGCCTAACAGAAGCAAGGTTAAAGATAAATCCACCTGTGATTGACTGAAGACAATAATATGAAGCAGCTATACCTCTGTACGGGAACGGTCATGTACGAACTGATTAACTATCTGTTTGAATAAAGGTTCAACTGCATCAGGAGGTACCTGGTTGAGTGAGAGAAATTGTAGAAAGAGAGAGAGAAATAAAGAAATCTTGTTAAAACTAAATTGGCAGAATAATAAATAAATAAATCAATAAAAGAGCTCACATCAAATCCAAAAGAAAAACACAGAAGCTAATTATACCATGTCATGACAAGCCTGAACTGCTGCCGCGAGCAAATAGGTGATATCACGTTGATGAGGCTGCATATACTAATATGGTCATACCTCTATTGACCAAGAGAATTACAACTTCAACAAAAGAATCGGATAATATACCTGAATGTATTTTAGGAGAAAAGGGTAAAAATTTAATAAAATCAATCGGTGAAGCCCAATTATCCGAGCAATCACTTTCAACATCATCATTTTGACCTGATGTTCACAAAAAGAGTAATGATCAAACAGATATGCAAAAAAAAAAAAAAAAAATACTTCCAGCGAGAACCAATCAACTAGAGACGACCCAAAATTTCCTCTATAAAACCCAAAATTTCCAAAATTTACTCTATAACATAATGCAAGTTCTAGATCTATTTCCAATAAGAAACCTGATCCTTGACTCAGAAATTCAGTGTGGAAAAATAACTGATACATGAGTCAGAGCATTTCATTCACTATTATAATGTCTTCAATTGTCATGCGGAGCTAATCAACGTAAAATTTTATTGTTCATATAATTTAGTTTCAGATAGCATATAAAACAATTGAATAAAATAATGAAGAGAGAGAGCAAAGCCTTCTTCAGTTTCAGAAATTATTTTGAAAACAGTAGTCTTTATAAAGCTTACTTGTTTTCATGGACAACACCAATTAATTATTATCTCTAAACAATAACCTCTCTATTTCCAACATTCTGCTTAAGCTATTGCAAACCCAAATGAGGCGACAAAATTAAAAGTAAACATCAACGAATATTCACCTCAAATCGTTCATTGCAAGTTTGAAGACGAGAAAATAGCTTCTCAGCAAATCCCTGCGGACAGAATGGAATTTAAAAAAAAAATCCTTCTATCCGTAAATAATTAAACCAAACCAACGGAAATATTGTTAATGTTATTGATAAATTAAAGGTGTCAGACCTGTGCATCAATTAGATGGTTAAGAGGTGAGTAATAATTCAGAGAGCTTTTTTCTGATGACAGACGCTGATGCTTTTTCATGCTACGCATGGCACGCTGCAGTTTTGCTAGCTTTTTCTTTTTGCTAGAAGTTGTACCTTTATGATGTGCCTGAAATTCGATACAAAATTACATTGGAATAAATATAATGCAATGTTCAAACTTTACAACAAGGTGCGATAACTGATGTTCATAATGAGAGACGAGTGAATTATAACATTGTGGGAAATTACAAACCTTATAAACAGCCTCTTTACTAAGGATGGCTTGTGGGTTGTGAGCAGTCAAGTCATCTTCATCACTTGAAGCATCACTATCATCGTCATCTTCAATTTTCTCCCAGTCAAGGAGAAATGATAGAGCAGCAATCATGATCCTGACAAATTCAAATACAAATTATATTTTCTCAAACCTCCAACTGGTAGTACATAAACCATCCATGAATGATTAAAATAAAATGCACACCTTGATGAAGAATGAAAACATGCTTTACAGATCGCATTTGCTGTTCTATCATCAAACCACACCTTTCTCCGGTGAAGCTCACAAAGAGTAGTAAGTGCTCTCCTGGCTCTTGTTTCATCCTCTGCCTAGAGAAAATACAATGATCCAAACATCTGTCAAAACCTAGAAATTAACTCACACAGTACTACAAATACCAGGATCTGTAGATAGAACACCAAAATCAACCTGTAGGATTGAGAACATAATATTCTGAAGTGCTCGATTCTCCGGCTCGTTTTTATGCATCTGATTCATGCGCTTGATGCTTTGAATAACATGAGAAAATGCCAAATTTCTCAAATTTTTATCGCCTAGAGTTTGAAGCTCCATGAATATCGCAAGGGTGTCTCGGATATCAACTATCTAAATGCAAACATTCATATCAAATTCAAAGCATAATAAACCACTAATTTATTTCCAACAAAAACGAAGTAAAAGTTTGAATTTAACGGCTGGATTGAATGTAAAACTGAAATTAGTTATAAGTTTCACATTGCATTCTTACCAGCTAACACATCAATCCCATAGCTTGATATTAGAATTATGGATTAAATTTTTTTCTTTTTACCAGATATTTCCAAAAAAAATAATGAAATAAATGACTAAAGCTATAAGCTTCATTGTTATGTACTATTTTAGAAAATTATCACCATATACCTTTCGATTTACTAGAAGAGTAACAGCCTGCGTGACATGGCACCTAAGCCCCGACGGCAATGTTGCCGCAGACGATTTCAACAACTCAGCAAGCTGACTCGGGAACTCGGCAAGTTGCTTGCGATAAAAGGGCATGACATGTGCCAAAAACATGGCTCGGTCACCAAGGTCTTTTGCCACATTAGGGTCACCGCTAATGGAGCCGAAACAGAGAGCTGCCTGTTGCCGGAACAAATCGAGAGCAGATTTGAATTGCTTGTAAATCAGTGTCAGTTCGGCTTCGTAGCCATCGGGATCACATTTCACTTTTGATTGGAGAAACGGGAGACTTAATTTATCAGAGCTCCGACCGGAGGCTGAGAGAGGCTCTGGCAAGAGGCCAGTGACTGCGTAGTGAGCAGACATTAGTGGATGATTACACTTTCGTTAGTAATTAATTTCCCCAATTGAAGATAAAAACCAGTTACATAGAATGAAATTAAAAAAATCAACAAATAATTATCGCATAATTGAACACAAAAAAAAAAAAATAGATAATTCAGATAAATTAATAATGATTAATTGCGATTCTCACTTGGTAAATACCGAGGAACTGGCGGGAGCTGAGAGACCTTTGTGTTGAGAAGTGAAATAATCAAAGTATGAAATTCGTTTTCTATTGGTACAAATTTGATCTTTCAAAATACCTAGGTTTTTCATTTTTGGTTGGTAATTTGAATTTGGTCTTTCAATTTGGACCTAGGTTAAATATGGGCCGCATATGGGCTTATTTAAATTTGACAAGGATATAAGATTTATGTAATTGAAAGAGCGATGTAATTGATTTATATGCATCCCCATAAGTGTCATACTATATTGCTCACTCCTATAATTTTCTTGTTGAACAAGCCTTAGATGTGCACAACAGTGAAGTTGGAAACTACCAACATATATTTTTAAATCTTCCACTGCACACAATAGATGTCCCTATCCCTAATGAGACAAACCATAGAGATATTCTTTTTTTTTTCTAATAGTTGCTTATAAAGGTGTATCACAAAGAAGATGTTTCGCCTTAGTCCCCTACAGACAAGTACAAATGTGTGAAAAAATTATCAAAATAGTAGTCAAAACAAAACAAAACAAAAGCGGATAAATTACATCAAAGAATCAGGTGGAAGGCAAAAGTCCACCAGAAACATGCATGACTCATTAACATAAAGAGACATAAATATGAAAATATATTAAAAGTGGATATCACCATTAGATATATTGAAGAATTCTACGTGGAGGGTTAGATCAAATGAATCAGACAGCACAAACAAAAGTTACCCCAAAACTGCTAATGTGAAATTAAACAGCCTGGAATAGTTCTTCTTTATCCAAGAGAAACGCAGTCCAAACACTCAAATTCATATTAAATATTCAAGATCTTGGGAGGCAAGTAGCAAACTATAAGGCCCACGAATGAGAAAACCATACAACAAAGCCCCAAACCACATCAGAATGGACAAAGTTAGTTCATTATTTAACTGAACTAAAAATCACAATTTTGGGAAATAAAAAAAATAACACAGGATTCCAAACTACATTCCATCATGACTGCAGTACTACAACCAATGACTAAATGAGCAACTCAAATAAAGAATCAGTAGATTCTTCGACAAGAAGACAATATCAGCAATCCAAAAACAATCCGTTACTCGTAGCAAAATAAGAAAATTCTCGAGTCTATTTAATTGCAACTGTCTTAATTGTTTAAGCAGAAAATATTATAAACGCTAGCAAAATGTTGGCCAAATTAAATAAACACAGTGAATAGTAACTAATAAGTGCGAGCAAATAATTGCAAGTGAGAGGAAGAAGAGAACTTACTATGAAGCTTCTTGTCCATGCACCTGTAATTAGCGAGGGAAAAGGGAAAATCATAATTAGCAATTGCGAATCTAAAGAATAATAATAACTGTGAAATTAGAATACGTAAAAACAGCGAGCGTGAAATTACTTCTAGAGATTAGAGGCTGGCCTGATTTCGAAACTAGCTAATTGATCGACTTAGAAAAACGCAAACAATGGAGCTATAGTGTTGGCGCAAAGAGTGGCAATGGGCCGGGCTGGGCCCGGGCTTGGGTTTATCCCGGCCCATTTTAAAAAAAATTGATAAAAATTAAGAACATACAAATACAAAATAGAGGACATTTGTTTCAAGACAATTCACAAATACATTAAAAGTTTAATCGATTAACTAACAATCTAAATGCTACAAAGTACAAACAAATGCATCAAACTAATCCAACTCTTGCGCCTCAAAGTCTTCTTCAACTTCACCCATAAGCTCATCTCCAGCAAATATAAGTTGTTCAGCAAATATACAAAAATTTTCATCAACATTTCAGCAGTGTTTAAAAATACGCTTCGAGGCACTGCCTCGAGGCGCCGAATCGCCACCTCGAGGCGGCCGCCTAATGCGTTGTAGCCAATTTTCACGCCTTTCACCGAATGAGGCGGCCGCCTGATTTCAGAAATGCCATTTACATTGCAAACAGAAAATAGAAACCTAACCAGAAACAGAATTCATTTCATAACAATTTATTATTTACTAACAAAATGTCCCAACCCAGCTACATCAACAACCCAGTCATTTACTCATTTACATTGCAAAGCAATCAAGCAAAACAGAAAACAGAAACCTAACAACCATATCAATTTCTTTAACATAATAACAGAAAATAGAACCCTAACAAGTAACAACCATAAAAATTTATAGAAAACATAAACCTAATAAGTCTATCACATGAAAATCAAATTAATCAATTAAACAATATCAAGTTATCAACTACGCCGAGACTGATTAATGGAGCACTTGGATTCGAAATTGAGTGACTGAGTCCGAAAACGAGACAGAAAGCGAGAGACAGAAATCGATGAAGGTTGAAGAAGACCCAGAGGCGAGAGTAAATGACTGAGTCTGAAGTCTGAACTGAAGACCGAGAGGCGAGAGTGAGTGACTGAGTGACCGAGAGGCGACAGCCGAGAGTGAGTGACGGTGACTGGCTGCGGGCCTGTGGCTGTGGTTGTGGGTTTGAGAGCTGAGTTGAGAGTTGAGTGAGAGTGGCGTGACTCATGAGTGACCGAGAGGTGAGAGCCGAGAGTGAGTGACGGTGACTGGCTGTGGGCCTGTGGCGCTGTGGGTTTGAGAGCTCAGAGCTGAGTTGAGGGACGACAGACGAGAGAGAGTGGCGTGACTCGTGAGAGAAAAGACGAGACTGAGAGAAGAGACGAAATCGAGAGCTAATTTTGGAATTAGGATTTAGGGTTAGGGCTGGCTTGTAACTCTTGTGAAGATTAACGAGAATTTTATATTTGTTTAAGCTCGGGCAGGGCAGGGCAGGGCCGGGCCAAAGTTTAAGCCGGGTTTCTAATTTTATGGGCCAGTCTTGATCACACCCGGATTTTTTTGACATCCTTAATAGCATACTCCATATTCAAGAAGATTTTTGCCATCCTTATTTGAGTGTGTTCTATTCAAAACACAACTTGATTAAAAACATCATGAATCCAGAATAAGGCTTTTTTTTTTTTCAGAATTAGATTCGGTGTTAAATTGAATTGAGTTTTGTGAGAAATTTTTTAAAAAATTATTATTAGTATTTATTGAATAAAAATTTATATGTAATTAAATTTTAATAATATATTATTATTAATACAAGCATGAAATAAAGTTATTAAAAAAAACCACCTTAACACAATTCAACACAGGATCCAAACTCCAAAAATAAGTTCACCTTTTTTCCCTACAATTAACATTTATCATTTAATTAGTTCAAAATTGAGAAATAATAAAGAAATATAAGAAATATTAATGTATAATATTTTACTATTATATCATTATAAAACAATACATTTTACTATTATATCTATATATAAAAAAATCTGTGTACTTTATTTATTTCATGATATAGATTTCACATTTTATAATATTTTTCTACTAACATAATTGTAGTAAAATATAAGATTTTATAAATATATGTGTGTATTAATAATTAAAAATAGTATATCCTAATAATTCTTATAACAATTTATTATTTTCTAATTTCTACTGTTAATAATAACCCCAAATATGTAATAGCAGGAGGTGAAAATATCTATTTAGGCACTAGCAGTGGATCTAGAAAGTTGTTTGAACTCTCCCAGAGCTCGTACATTGACAAAGTGTTGAAGAGATTTAACATGGATCAGTCTAAGAGAGAACTGCTTCCAGTGTCACATGACGTCTCTCTATCCAAGGACATGTGTCCTAAAACTCAAGATAAGAGAGATAACATGAGTCGGATTCTGTTCGCTTCTGCAGTCGGATCGATCATGTATGTCATGATATGTACACGACCTGATGTCTCATATGCTTTGTGCAGTCGCTATCAAGCCGATCCAGGTGATGGTCACTGGATTACTGTTAAGAACATCCTTAAGTATCTTAGACGAACTAATGATGCTTTCTTAGTATATGGAGATTGAGAACTTGAGGTGACTGGGTTCACCGATTCAAGTTTCTAAACCGATAAAGACGACTCTAAGTCGCAATATGGGTATATATTTTGTTTGAACAACGGAGCAGTGAGCTGGAAATCTTCCAAGTAAGAGACTGTTGCTGATTCGACAATAGAAGCGGAATATATCGTTGTAGCTGAGGCAGCAAAAGAAACAGTTTGGATTCGTAAATCCCTAATTGGATTAGGAGTAGTTCCGTTAGCAGCTGAGCTCGTTCCTTTGTATTGTGACAATAAAGGGGCTATAGCGCAGGCTAAGGAACTGCGGTCTCATCAACGATCCAAGCATGTACTTCGACGTTTTCATCTGATATGTGAGATAATATATTGTGGCAATGTGAAGATCGAAAAGATCGCTTCAGATGACAACATTGCAGATCCGCTGACGAAAACTATTTCTCTGCAGAAGTTTGAGCTACATGTACATAGTTCAGGTGCTAGATACTTGAGTGATTGGCTATGAGCCAAGTGGAAGATTGTTGGACAATTATGACCCATAACATCACTATTTGTAAAAGACATTGTGGTTTTTGTACAAATTAACTATATGACAAAGAAAACTGATATTTTATCATTTTGTAATTAGATTACTTTGATATATAAATAATAAAAGTCCTTATGATTAGTTTCAGATTTATAAGATATGAGACAATATTAATCCACGAACGGTTTAATCATTAAATATTCATAGTCGTAGTATTATCGAGACTGGACATCGATAATGCGGAATAAACTAGTATTACACTTGTGCGCGTTATGGAAGCTTAACGACATAGTTCTCATATATTTAAGTATATGATACTTATGCAAGTGTGATAAGAGGTTCTGTTAGCCATTAGATCGGAAGTAGCTTCGCTCTGGATAAACCCCTCGGAATCCCATTGGTAATATGACTAGGTGTCTATGGGAATCCGCATCAAGGTAGGTGTTTGTGGTCTTAACCTGAGACTTGCATGGCTAATACTTGCGACAATTAGTATGCTTTGGTTTTGGATGTCCGGGGTTTTAACAGGTTATGTGTACGCCTCTTCTGGGTTTACTGAGAATCGTAGTGTATTGGGTGTGATGTCAAGATTGAAGTATCACTGCATTTATATGGAGATGATGATCACATAGTGATACAGAACTAGCACTCTCAAATGCTGCAGCTATCGAGATAGTATGATTAGGTCATGATTATACGATTAAAGAGACTAATTGCTAGTGATCCCATATATATTTCGTACGAGACTGACACAATTCCAGCCACAGGCCTAGCATGTGACATCAGATACTGGATCTTAACACGTAATACATAGTATATTATGCATGATATAGATTATATATTCTTCGTTGAATATTTTTGGAGAATCGGGTAGGCACGGTGCTTTGCTAGAAGCCAACCATGTCTTGTAAATCGGCAAGAACATGGTACGTGGTACACACGTGTTCGGATAGTCCGACAACCAAATTTACTGCCAACATATTCAGGGATCTCTTGGGTCGCTTCCCAAAGATTCACTGATGACATTTGACTCGAACAGAATTAATCTGAGATTAATTATGAGAGAGAGAAAATTATTCTGAGATTAATTGCGGCAAGAATTTATCTGGGATAAAATTCTAATAGAATAGAACGTGATTAATTTGGAATTAATCGATTAAATAATATATTCGATATATTAATTGAAATCAGATTTCAAAGCGAAATTAAAATTGGATTTTAATTCGAGCGAATGAATTTATTTAGAATTAATTCGCAAGCGACTTTCGTAATAATTTTACTAGGCATTATTATTTAATTAAATTGGATTTAATTACGTCGCGACGGAAAATTCATTTAATCAGATTAAACGAACCCGAGCCCGAAGTGTGTTGAGCAAGCCACTCAAATTTTGAATTTAAAGTGGGACCCACTTCACTTACATCACTAGTCACTTTTTGGTGATGGAAGTTCTTGGGAGCATTAATTGTCATTTTCCCTCCAACACACTTTGACTTTGCTTTTTCTTTTTGGAAAATATATACCACTTTTTGCAAGGCAATTTTTGGTAATTGTTTTTTTAGAAAACAAAAATACAAAACACAAAAACTCTCTCTTTCCTCTAGCCATTGTCGTGACTCTCCCTCTCCCATTCAAGGTTTTGTTGTAAAATTTCATACTTGCTAGCACATAGAGAGTCAAGTGAAGGTGATAGGGAAACTCACCCTTGAGTTTAAAATTCAAAAGAAAACTTGGAGCTTCCAACAAACTCAAAGAAAGTTTTTAAATCCATCATCTAAACCGATCAATGTAAGTTATTTTCCGCAAACTTATTTTGATTATTCACACACATGACTTAGAGACCTTGGGCATGTCTAGGACACTAACACCTTCATGGTGGAGTCAGCAATACAAGATTGTTTAATGCTCCTCTATACTATAGCCCCACCACCTAGGGTGAACACTGATCCAGATGTTGATTTCCTAGAATCAACATCCGTCTAAAAATCAGAGTCAGTATATCCTCTCAGAATCATATCCTGACTTCTATATACAAGCATATAATTTCACGTTCTCCGAAGATACTTGAGAATATGTTTCACCGCCACCCAATAATCTAATCTTGGGTTGGATTGAAACCTACTGACTACTCCCACTGCAAAACAGATGTCTGGTCTCGTGTATAATATAGCATACATAAGACCTCCAAGTGCTGAAACATATGGTATAAGTCTCATCTCCTCAACTCCTTAAAGTGTCTTAGAAGACTATTCCTTAGACAAATGAATTCCATGCCTGAAAGGTAAATTACATTTCTTGGAATTCTGTATACCAAATCGCACAAGAATCTTATCGATATAGGTTGCTTGAGACATTGCTAATAGTCATTTCTTGCGATCCCGAATGATCTGGAACCCAAGTACATAACTTGCCTATCCCAAATCTTTCATTTGAAATTGGTTAGCTAGCTAGATTTTCACGCCCGATAATATCTTTACATCATTCTCAATGAGTATAATATCATCAATGTATAACACAAGGAAAATCATCTTCCCATCAATGATGCGCTTGTAGACACATGGCTCATCGATGTTCTGCTCAAAGTTATAAGATTTGATCGTAGTACCAAACCTTATGTTCTAAGATCTAGATGCTTGCTTAAGTCCATAAATGGACCTTTGCAACTTGCAAACTTTTTTCTCTTGACCTTAAGTAATGAACCCATGTGGTTGTACCATATAGATACTCTCATCAAGATTGCCATTCAAGAATGTCGTCTTGACATCCATTTGTCAAATCTCATAGTCATAATATACGACAATGGAAAGAAGAATCATGCTGGATTTAAGCATGGCTACTGGCGAGAAAGTTTCTTCATAGTCAACTCCCTCTTTTTTTGGTATAACCCTTTGCCACTAGCCTAGTCTTCAAAGTCTGTACTTTCCCATTTATTCCTCTTTTTCTCCTGTAGATCCACTTGCAACTTATGGGTTTTACTCTATCAGGTTGGTTTACAAATTCCCAGACTGAGTTAGAGTACATAGACTCCATCTTGAGGTTCATGGCTTTGAGCCATTCCTCTTTATTAGTATCTTTCATTGCACTATGATAGGTAAATGGATCATCTATATCGTCACAAGATGCAACAACTTGCACCTCACCATTGCCTAGATAGTGTTCAGGTTGTCTTACAACCCTCCCACTACGTCTAGGTGGTATGGTATCCTGATAAACTTGCATATGACTTTCAGATGTAGAAAGTGTTTTTTTTTTGTCAACATTTGACAATGGTGTACTGGTTATGCTAGCAAGTAACTCTTCAAGTAACACTTTACTTCGAGGTTTACTCTCTCATATAGTCTTCTTCAAGAAATGTAGCATTTGTCGACACAAATACTTTATTATCTTCTGGACTATAAAAGAATCCACCCCTAGTTTCCTTAGGATAGCCTACAAATATGCACACATGTGAACATGTTTCCAACTTAGAAGTGTTATTCTTTAGCACATGCGCCGGATACCCCCATATGCAGAAATATCGCAAACTATTTTTACGACCATTTCACGACTCTAAGGGTATCTTAGAAACAGACTTAGAAGTAACTACATTCAGGATATACATTGCAGTTTGCAATGCATACCCTCAGAATGAACTAGGTAGTATGCTATAACTAAACATTGATCTCATCATGTCTATTAGGGTCTGATTTCTCCTTTCTGCAATACCATTTTGTTGTGGTGTTTCATGTGTTGTGAGCTGTGAAACAATTCCATGCTCAACTAAGAATTCCTCGAAATCTCTATCAATGTATTCTCCTCCATGATCTGATCGTAGAATTTTGATGCGTTTACCTAATTGGTTCTCAACCTCAGCACGATACTCTTTGAATTTTTCAAATGTATCTAATTTGTGCTGCATTAGGTAAACATAGCTATATTTGGAATATTCGTCAATGAAAGTGACGAAATATTCAAAACTATCTCGGGCTTTTACATTAATCGGTCCGTAAACATCCGAATGTATTAGCTCAAGTGTTTCCTTGGCTCATATCCATTTTTCAGTAAAAGGTATATTGGTCATTTTTCCTTCTAGACATGATTCACAGAGAGGTAAAATATCGAATTTTAACTGATTTAAAACTCCATTCTTAATTAGTCTATTCATCCGGTCAAGGTTAATATGACCAAGTCTAAGGTATCATAAATGTTAGGGTTTTTGCGCGATGGGGCGCAGCGGAAGCGAGGGTTCGAGCGAAATTGTATTTAAAAACTTTTTCAAAATACCAAATAAATTATCCAATATCTAATATGAATAATTTATTCATATTTCACCTAAACTTATTTATTAAATATCAAATATTAACATAAATAATATTGAAACTTCGCGAAACTTTTACGAAAATTGATTTTCCTTAAAATGGCCCAAAACGTGTTTTTGACCAAACCGACTACCCGACACTTATGGGGACTGCCCAGGTCATCCCCAATAGTGTCAGAGAAGTTCATGGGCTTCCGGAACAGTGACAGATTCATTGTTTGGATAGCCTTCATCCGGTTGGCTCAAAATCCACCCGGTAACGCCGTTTTTGTCCGTTTTCGCTTATTTCAAGTCGGAAACACATTCCGACAAATGTTCCAACTTCAAAAACACATCCATTACATTCATATGACATCAAAATAATCACATAAATTCTAATTTAATCATAACAGATAAGCAAACCGAAATTTCATAAAATTCATGCTTTAAATCCAATAATTCAAGATTAATTCAATTAATCTAAACACCAACTAGAATCACCACATATGAAGAACTCTAGAACAATTATAGGCATACAAGAAATGGCTATTACACTCTAGAATGGCAAAAAAAATATCCAATAATAATTTGAACAAATTTGATACAAATTACATTAATTTCATCCAATAAACACTTCACACATGCTTCAACTTCCATCTCTAACAACCACAAACAAAAGCCCCAAAATTTCAGAATTTAAGGAACCGTAGATCATATCTAACAACTCAAGAAACAAGAAACTAAATTTATAAGCCAATGGATTTAATGAATTACCTTTAATCCACTTGATTCCAAAGCTTTTTTTCTTGATTTTCCTTAAATTCTTCAAGATTTGTGAAACAAAATTTCAAACCCATTTTTGGAGCAAGATTTTCGTCAATGGTGTGTTCAAGAAGATGATAAAAATATTATTTATTTATTTATATATGGACGAAAACTGAGGGCAAAATTATCCAATCAATATATATTAATTTGATCAAAAATCAAATTAAATGATAAAATGCTATATGTCACCAATAATTGGTCACCATGTATCACATCAAATAATGACTAATAAATAAGGTTTGAAATTTCAATTATTTTATTATTTAACATTTAAATAACTAAATAATTAAATAACAACCTTACATGTATTTTTATTTACATTAAATAACAAATACATATATTTATGGCATGTGTCAAAATCTCATTTGACGAATAATTAATGTGTATCTAATCATATTATGTATCAAATACAAATACACAATAATTATTAGCGGACAAAATCCCTTAATGTATGTGTTATCGTTTAACGATTAAACGATCCGAATTAACTTATTTAATCTGGTGAAGTATTATGAATAATCCGTATTATTCATATCGCGTTGTCCAATTGCTCAACGAGTACACTTCATATTGTGGGACTCTCTAAGTTTAAGTTTATCCGTCACGAAATTTAATTTCGTGCCCATAATCCACTCACTCATGGATTATGACGACCACGGATAATCTTGCTAAACTATGCAAGCCGAGATCATTGCATACGTATAACCCTCCGTCACAGGCTATCCCGTATTATACCTAGGATATAGATTAAAACATCAAATTCGTTCGGTATAATAAAGTTGACTTTCAATTACGATCACGAAATAACACTCAGAACTGGTTTCCGATGTTATACCACGGCCATGGATTTACTAGATCGTAAACACGTGCTGGATGCCTATGCCCTGTACACAGGACTGACAGATTCTGTCTTGATACGCACATGATATCATGAGCATCAGTTCAAACCCAACAAAAGGCGAATGTATGATTATGACTAGATTATTGACGTGACTGCCATCAAAGTGTGGATGATAGCTCATATATCCACAATGGTATCTCAAGTCGAAGGACCATTATGCTCACTCAACTCGGGAAAGTTCCTATTGACGTTGGTGTACCATTTATTATGAAACCTTCAGTGAATCGTTCAGTGTCTTATCAAATAAACACCTATATATCTATACGAGTCTCCTGAGACTCATGGTTCACTAGGATAAATCATCATACCAAGTCACAATATACGACATGTATTGGTCTCAGTGGATTTTACTAACCGACCCGTGTTAGCAAATCTTGACCATAAATTTATTTAAGGATATACAACTAATAGTGCGCTTCTCAATGTCAATTACGAATTACGTTGTAACTGCCTACTATACTGTAAATCCTAGGGTCTTTGTCTAATATACAAGTATCACTGAACCAGATTCAGTTTCGATCTAATCGTAACCAGATATGTAATCACAATTAGATCGAATAAGCGTATAAAAGGCAAAGGTGCTACCGTAAAATTAGTAATATTATGGAAAATATAATTGCTCATATTTATGAATCGGACATAAATACAATCCAGATTGGCACTCCGAGCACCAACCCTAACAATTTCTCTCACTTGCTACAGTGCCAATCCACGGTATCATATACACATCTTAATGTGTATCACATACTCATGGCCCTCAATAGCTCACAGCATTCAAGAGGTAGGCAACAACAAGTAGGTCTGCTTTAACAAATCGAGTCTGTCCAACAAACTCAACCGTTTTCCTTAACCAGCATCATTTATATTTTGTAGAATCCAAATTCCACATCAACATGATTCAGATGCAATATTAGTATAGTGCTATCGATACTGAGTTGTCCATGTATTTAGAAATCAAATCCAAATACTTTAAGATAACCGCAAACACTATACTAATATGAAAACTTCTAATCTATGAGGTCACTATGCAACTTCTTAAGTCAATACCTCAAAAGTCGCAACTGATTCCACTAGTATAGTAAAATCAACGGTGACATTCCCACTACATCTTTTCTGACTTTATATGACATAGACCATCTAGTGTCATAATTAGAATCAAAACTAATCTGACCTTATCGCTGCTAATTAAATTCTTCGTGTATAAGAAACTCATTCTTAGTATCTCAAAGATCACAAAGAATATATTTCAAGATCCATCATATGGTCTGCATCATATCAAAATAACTCGTAACAATTACGATTAAATTTATATCTTTAATCGCACAAGATATAATATTCATTATGCCATCATCCTATGATACATAAGATTGACTAGACATTCCAATCAATCTATCATTCGACAAAGGAATCATCTTTTACGAAAGATGAATACCATATACATAAAAGTCACGTTAACTGCCAAGCAGTTATACTAACTGTCATACAGATAGTCTAATAATGTCTTTTATTAGATCATATTTAATACGCGACTAATGAGAGTATCTCACAAGTCTCTCAACTTTATATCTTATATAAAACTTTATATCAAATATAACAGAGACTACTCACACTGCATTCACAGAGAAAAGAAGACTCAGGATATGTAACACTAGAAAGAAATTCGTACGCTCCCACTGACCCTACTGACAAATACGTATTCTCTATACTTCGATAAAACCAGACAATCTGACTGATATCAAAATCAGAGAACACAAATTTATGGAAAACTTATCTTAGTCTACAATAGGCTCCATAAACTAGTATATCAAATTGTGATTTTAGCAGAATACAAACTCTAGGGCCATTCTAGAATGAACTTCTTCAAACAAAGAAATCACGACGGATATTTCATTTAAAGAAATCACTCAAGAATGCCACTTTGCATTATTTAGCCAAAATACAGTTTAATATTAATATTAACCATTAGATCTTTAATTGTTCAATAGTACAACTAGAGATAAGCTTCTTCATAATCTACAATAGACTATTGAGCATAACCTACTCACTGTCATACTATAAAGGTCAAACCTTTATCAAGCTCACTAGCTATTGCTGCGCAAACAATTTGCACATTTTATGAGTTATTCATAACGAAAGCCTAATCAAGTTCAAAACTTGATCGTAGTAAGCCATGAACAATCTTAGATCTATGGTTAAATGCTAAATTCCTAAACTGATATCAAATATCGCTCCCATTATAAGTTATAGGATAATTTTCTTCGATAAGAAAATAACAGAATCATTAAATATCAAATACTTTGTAAATAATTCTGACATCCTATTGGACTTATATGAAAGTTGTCTAAGAGTCTTTTCATCTTATTAATTATGTGCTTCCACTACTGTTTATCATTCTCACATTTGACTTCAATAAGTCAAGTCTTTTCTACAATTGTCAATATCCAATGCCAACCACAAAATAACAAAATAATTTTATTACTCGGGATTATAGAAAATATATTCTATCAAATAGAATACAATATTCTATTAAATAAAATAAATGATAAACTTTTCTTGTACCTCCGAGGCACAAGTACTTTCAACTATATAACCATTATACAAATGAAAGTTTCAAATATCAAACTTTTCAAGATTCGAATTTTCTACCTATATATATAATATATGTAATTGTAGAAACAAATGAAACTTTAATTAAAGAGATGAATTAGTGTTATTGGAGCATAAATCTAAGAGTATTGAAACTAATTCAGTAACACTCAATATCAACGAATCAAATCATATAAGATTCGCTAACTCACACTGACCAATTCCATTACAATGGAATCGCAGAAGTTTAATACTGAGTAAGAATTACATTCATTAAATAACTATAGAACTTATTGCCTTAAATTCATGCGTTTGATCAAATCAAACATCTTTGAACAATACAAAGATGTACAATGAATTTTTAAAAGATACAGTTTTCAACACTGCAGATAGAATATATTTGAACTATTCAAAATATTTTATCCGAGTTTCATTAGTAACATATCAACAGTTCTTGAACAATTCAAGACGTTCAATATGTTCTCTAGTAGAAACACGTAACTAAGTCATGATAATTCATTAACTGAGTTACGAAGCAAAGAAAACTATACAAGGCAATTTCTAATTTATTAAACTACACACATCCAATGTATTAGTTTAATAAATTTGTGGTCCAACGACGATTATTGGTTAAATCAAAAATAATCACAACCTGAATACAATATTCATTAAATGGATAAGGATATCTGGTGTGATCTCATATCAGACCATCTTTTACCATACGATACAAGCATCTAATGTTTTTATGATAAAATTTCATAAAGCACAGTTATAAGTTATTCATTTTACCGAATATTTTCTTAATGTTCATCTTTCATCAATGACATTACTAGTCGTTTTAAAATATGTAACAATTATTTATACAAAACAAGTAACTATCCAATAATCACAAGTTCTGATATCAAATATCAAAACTATTATTAAACTAAACAACTAGACGGGAGATCTGGTATTCAATACCTATAATTGCCATATTGTGAGAATCGATATTCTCTATACACAACTATACGCAACTTAGTTCTTAAGCTTTATAATTTGCGTTCAATTATTCACAACGATTGTAAAATAATTGATTAGCAAATTGTGTCAAATACTTGACTTCTAAAAGTCACTAAAGCTAAGAAACGTCATTAAAAAATAAACAAACGCTCAAGAGGTTTTCTTAATGCCAGTCAAGAATCTCGAGACATGAATGAATTCGTGTCAATTCTTACTGTATAAGAAGCAGTTCTAACTAGACTAATATACTAAAGAATATATCTACTTATATTAACTAATCGCGACTTAGAAACTAAGTTACAAACCATATTGATTTTCAAGAAAATCAAAACAAAAGTTCCCGATGGTTTCAACTAATCTAACAATATCTAAGTCTACTGTCTTTCTAAAACCTATTCTAGAACTACGCAATTATAAGTAAAGTCAGAATATATAAGAAATATAAATGTAGTGGATTAGAAGTATAATTCTATAAACAATATAGAATGAAAGGAAAACTAAGCAGAAATTTCCATAAAATTACGCACTGCCTGAGTTATGGATTTTTAACCCAGCAATGTCTCCCACTACTTTACGTAATACCATAATCCCCAACAGACAACGGGAATTCAATAATTAAATCAATTCCATAGTGAGAGTAGAATCCCATGAATATATTTCGACTCACAGTTTTGGCACGATCTCGCTTATGTATATTCATTAGGTAGACAACTCTTTGTAAATCACTCACCAGTGACTCCTGGCTTTGGTCCTGACTGTTTCTCGCTGTGGCAGCTTTGGCACGTTCACATGGAGGCGTATCAAGGCTTCACTTGCCAATGACAAACTCAAGCTACTGATATAGTCCTGACATCTTTGGCACATTCAGGATTTCCACTTTCACTTGAATTTATCGAGTATCAATATACAACCGGTATGGATAATAATCCTATAATTACACCCTCACAGCTTTGGCACGATCTCAGATGCACTTATAGAAAAATACCCATAAACCGTACTAACAAGACGGACCAAAAAATATATATCCAATACACATTACTTTACAGCAATATTTAAAAACGGGGATGTTCCTATGGAAGTTATACTCTACATCCAATGCAGAATTTAATCTAAATCATTTTCTAAACAATTCAATTCTACGTTAGAACATATAACTCAAGTTAACAATTAAATCTTCGTTACATATTCGTTAGCATAGAACCGGACAATTAAGAAACATATCTAGATTACTAGCATGTGCAGACATTAAAATCGGATTATATATCATATATCAAGCATGAATAACATAATAGATGAAACATCATACCCGCTTTGTTACAATTTTATTGGGGTTTTGGGTGATGGGGCGCAGCGGAAGCGTGAGTTCGGGCAAAATCGTATTTTAAAACTTTTTCAAAATACCAAATAAATTATCCAATATCTAATATGAATAATTTATTCATATTTCACCTAAACCTATTTATTTAATATCAAATATTAACATAAATAATATTGAAACTTCGTGAAATTTTTACGAAAATCGATTTTCCGTAAAATGGCCTAAAACGCATTTTTGACCGAACCGACTATCCGACACTTATGGGGACTGCTTAGGTTAGCCCCAATAGTGTCAGGGAAGTTCATGGGCTGTCAGAACAGTGACAGATTCACTGTTTGGACAGCCGTCATCCGGTTGGCTCAAAATCCACCCGGTAACGCCGTTTTTGTCTGTTTTCGCTTATTTCAAATCAGAAACACTTTCCGACAAATGTTCCAACTCCAAAAACACATTCATTACATTCATATGACATCAAAATCATCACATAAATTCCAGTTTAATCATAACATATCAGCAAACTGAAATTTCATAAAATTCATGCTTTAAATCCAATAATTCAAGATTATTTCAATTAATCTAAACACCAACTAGAATCACCACATATGAAGAACTCTTGAACAATTCTAGGCATAAAAGAAATGGCTATTACACTCTATAGTGGCAACAAAAATGTCCAACAATAATTTGAACAAATTGGATATAAATTACATTAATTTCATCCAATAAACACTTTACACATGCTTCAACTTCCATCTCTAACAACCACAAACAAAAGCCCCAAAATTTCAAAATTTAAGGAACCCTAGATCATATCTAACAACTCAAGAAACAAGAAACTAGATTTCTAAGCCAATGGATTTAATGAATTACGTTTAATCCACTTGATTCCAAAGTTTTTTTTTCTTGATTTTCCTTAAATTCTTCAAGATTTGTGAAACAAAATTTCAAGCCCATTTTTGGAGCAAGATTTTAGTCCATGTATTGGATAATTATGACCCATTGTATCACTATTTATACAGAAAATGGTGTTGTTGTACAAATTAACTATGTGACAAAGGAAATTGCTCTTTTATCATTTGTAATTGGATTACCTAGATATATAAATGATAAAAGTCCATGTGATTAGTACCGGATTAATAAGATATGAGGCAATATTAATTCACTAAGGTTTAATCATTAAATATCCCTAGTCGTAGTATTATCGAGATTGGACATCGATAATGCAGAATAGGCTACACTTTTGCGTGTTATGGAAATGTAACATCATAGTTATCATATATTTGGGTATTGGATACTCATGCAAGTGTAATAGGAGGTTCTGTTTACCGATGGTACGGTAACAGCTTCGCTCTGGATAGACCCATCAGAATCCCATTGGTAGTATGACTATGTGTCTATGGGAATCCGAATCAGGGTAGGTGTATTTGGTCTTAACCTAAGACTTGCATCGCTAATACTTGCGACAATCAATATACTTTGGTTTTGATCATCCGGGGCTTTAACAGGTTCTGTGTATGCCTCTTCTGGGTATACTGAGAATCGTAGTGTATTGGCTGTGATGTCAATAAGGAAGTATCACTTCAGTCATATGGAGATGATGATCACGCAGGGATATAGAACTGGTACTCTAAGTGCTATAGTCATCGGGGAAGTATGACTAGGTCATGAATTTCCGATCATAAAGAGACTAGTTGCTAGTGATCCGATATATGCTTCGTACGGGCAGATACAACTCCAGCCCCAGGCCTAACATGTGACATCCGATATCGGATCGTAATACGCAATACTACGTATACTACGCCTGACAAATATCTTGCATTCAGTAGCAGAATATTTCTGGAGAATTGGGAAGGCACGATGTTTTGCTAGAAGCCAACCATGTCTTGTAAATCGGTAGGTGTGTGGTACATGGTACGCACGTATTCGGATAGTCCGATGACCGTATTTACTGCCAATATATCCAGGGATCTCTTGGGTCGCATCTCAAAGATTCACCGATGATATTTGACTCGAACAAAATTAATCTAGGATTAATTATGAGAGAGAAAATTAATCTGTGATTAATTTAGAGAGAAAAAATTAATCTGTGATTAATTACGGCCAGAATTAATCTGGGATTAATTACGGCCAGAATTAATCTGGGATTAATTACGTCGAGAATTTATCTATGATTAAATTCGTCGAGAGGAGAGAACGCGATTAATTTGGAATTAATCGGTAAATATATTTAATAGTTAAATTAGATTTTAATATTTAATTTACTTAATTGGGTTAAAATAATATATTAGATATATTAAATGAAATCGGATTTCAACGGGGAATTAAATTAGATTTTAATTTTAGTGAACGAATTAATTTGGAATTAATTCGCGAGCGACTTCCGTAATAATTTTACTGGGTATTATTATTTAATTAAATTGGATTTAACTATATCGCAACGGAAAATTTGTTTAATGAGATTAAACGAATCCGAGCCCGAAGTGTGTTGAGCAAGCCCACTTGAATTTTGAATTTAAAGTGGGGCCCACTTCACATATATCAGTAGTCACCTTTGGTGATAGAAGTGAATGATGGGTTTTGCTGGAAACTTATAAAATACTCTTTGCCTTTTGAAAAAAAAAATGCAATTAAAATGATTTTTGGAGTTTCATTGTGTTTCTCTCTCCTTGGCCGGCCGATAAAAGCAAAAAAAAAGTGGCCATTATTATTTTCTAACTTGAAAAAGCCAATTGATTTTGCTCTCTGACTTTTTATTTTGCTTTTGGCCGATTGGCCTCTGCCATAAAAGGCTAAATTGCCTTTGTTGTTTGATTGGCCGAATGACCTTATTTTCATAATGGTCGATTGGCCTCTGATCTCAATATGCCAATTACTCTGTGCTTTTCTTGGAGAAGGCCGAGACAAAAGGAACAATCTCTCTGTGACTTCTCTTTTCATGGCCGAAAGAAAAGAAAGCATATGCCCTTTGTTTTTGTAGACTTGTCCAACGACCATGACTTCAAAGGGTCGATTGCTTCCCTCTCTCTTGGGCACAAAATTTGTTCCATTTGTTCTTGCTAGCACATATGAGAGTCAAATGATGGTGATAGGGATACTCACCCATGAGTCTGGAAGTTTCAACATCCACAAAAAGTTTTGAACTCAAGCCAATCAATGTAAGTCATCCGTAACTTATTTTTGATTTTATTCACACACGAATCACGCTTAGAGATCCCGTGGCATGTCTAGGACACCTACATATAGTGTGTTCAAGAAGAAGATCAAAATATTATTTATTTATTTATATATGGATGAAAATTGAGGGCAAAATTATCCAATCAATATATTTTAATTTGATCAAAAATCAAATTAAATGATAAAATGCTATATGTCACCAATAATTGGTCACCATGTATCACATCAAATCAAAAATGACTAATGGATAAGGTTTGAAATGTCAATTATTTAATTATTTAACATTTAAATAACTAAATAATTAAATAACAACCTTACATGTATTTTTATTTACATTAAATAACAAATACATATATTTATGGTATGTGTCAAAATCTCATTTGAAGAATAATTTATGTTTATCTAATCGTATTATGTATCAAATACAAATACACAATAATTATTAGCGGACAAAATCCCCTAATACATGTGTTATCGTTTAACGATTAAACGATCCGAATTAATTCATTTAATCTGGTTAAGTATTATGAATAATCTGTATTATTCATATCGCGTTGTCCAAGTACTCAACAAGTACACTTCATATTGTGGGACTCTCTAAGTTTAGGTTTATCCGTCACGAAATCTAATTTCGTGTCCATAATCCCCCACTCATGGATTATGACGACCACGGATAATCTCGCTAAACTATGCAAGCCGAGGTCATTGCAAACATATAATCCCTCCGTCACAGGCCATCCATATTATACCTAGGATATAGATCAGAACGTCAAATCTGTTCGGTATAATACAGTCGACTTTCAATTTACGATCATGAAATAACACTCAGAACTGGTTTCCAACGTTATACCACGACTATGGATTTACTAGATCGTAAACACATGATGGATGTCTATGCCCTGTACACAGGACTTATGGATCTTGTCTTGATACGCACATGATATCATGCGCATCAGTCCATTCCAAACGAACAGGCGGGGGTCTGATCATGATTAGATCGTTGACGTGACTGCCATCAATGTGTGGAGGATAGCTCATATATCCACAGTGGTATCTCAAGTCGAATGACCACTATGCTCACTCAACTCGGGAAGGTTCCTATTGACATTGGTGTACCATCTATTAGGAAACATTCAGTGAGTCGTTTAGTGTCTTATCAAATAAACACCTACATGTCTATACGAGTCTCCCGAGACTCATGGTTCACTGGGATAAACCATCAGACCAAATCACGATATACGACATTTACTGGTCTCGGCGGATTTTACTAACCGACCCGTGTTAGCAAATCTTGACCAGAAACTTTATTTAAAGATATACAACTAATATTGCGCTTCCTAATGTCAATTACAAACTACGTTGTAACTGCACATTATACTGTAAATCCTAGTGTATTTGTCTAATATACACTTATCACTGAACCGGATTCAGTTTCGATCTAATCGTAATCAGATATATAATCACAATTAGATCGAATAAGCGTATAAAAAACAAGGGTGCTACCGTAAAATTAGTAATATTATGGTAAATATAATTGCTCATATTTATAAATCGGACATAAATACGATCCGGATTGGCACTCTGAGCACCAACCCTAACAATAAATAGGTATCGTCATGAGAAATCTTTTGCCGTTTAGTTTTAGATCTTTCAATCTTAAACATTTCATTATTAAGCATTGATTCATGCATTACCGGTCTTAATATATATATATTATTTTTGGAGTTTCCCGTGCATATATTTAATCCATTTCTACCAATAATAACCAACTTATTATTAAACGAAACAGAAAAACCACATTCTATAAGTTTTGTTACAGAATTCAAATTCCTGCGAAACCAGGAATATATAGCACACTATTTAAACACAAATAACTTTTATTAAAGTTTAATTTGGAATCTTCCACTGCTTTAACTGAAACAACATCCCTTGTCACAACTCTCATGGTAAAACTACCTTCAGCAATGTCCCTCTATGAGTCAAGTCGCTGCAAAGAACAACAAACATGGTTAGTGGCACCAAAATCAACAATCCATATGGATTTATCATCCTCTACCAAAAGAGACTCAATGACAAGTAAATCATATTTACCTGTATTCTTCTTCTCTTTAAGCTCTGCAAGGTATTTTGGACAATTCCTTTTCCAATTCCCTTGTTGTTCACAATGGAAACATTTTCCCTTGGCATTGGTTCCTTTGGAGCTTTTGTTGTTCTTCTTTTTCATTGGTTTTGCATTTGCCTTCCAATTTCCTTTCTTATTCTTCTTCGTAAATTTAGAAAATTCAGCAACATTTGTCTCGGCATTGGGCCTACGAGGATCGTTCATAATGGACTCATAATTGGTGAGCTCATTCAGCAGTTCAGTCAATGTGAAAGTCAACTTATTCATAGAATAATTGCTCTTAAATTGCAGAAAACTCTTCGGAAGAGTTTCCATGATCATTGTCACCTGGCTTTGCACATTGATACGTGCACCATGGGTTTCAGCCATATTAAGATGAGCCATCATCCTTAACACATAGTCTCGGACTGATTTTCCTTCCTTCATTCTAGCGGTCAATACAGAGGCAATTGCCTTATATTGTTGCCGGTCTGAAGGTTGCTCAAACATGTTCTATAATGTTTGCATAATCATTGATGTTGTCGCCATATGCTCATGCTGTGCAGCAAGAACCTCAGACATGGATGCTATCAAATAGCTATGGGCTTTCTCATCAGCTTTAATCCAATTATTATAAGCATTACGTGCAGTCTGCCAGCATTTGGTGCTGGCTCAAGAGGACATTCCTCCATTAGAATAAATTTAAGATCTTCACAGACGAAGATAGTATTCATGTCACTAATCTATTAACATAATTATCCTCGGTTAATTTTTCTTGCTGTTTGATAATGGAGATTATTGCAGATGCCATGACTGAAAAATAATAAACACGCATTCAATATTCATTCTTTGTATATTAAAATTGTCAAATATTTAGGCATAAAATTAAACATGATGCATGATCAATGTATAATGAATTAGAAATCTAAGAGAATCATTATACCACTGTTATCTATCATCCCATAAATAAATATCGCCATATGGTAGGTCAAGTATTCGCATGATAGATTGAGACATTCTCAATTGATTAATATATCTGAAATAACTCTTATTCTTATATTAATCAACTACCATTATTTTGATCAAGGAAACTTTGATTAACAACTTAATCATTCCTTTGTGAGTGTGACTCATTATTTCGGAACCCTTGGACTTAACTAGTGAATTGCCGCCGTATGGTAGGTTAAATCACCAGATACATCTAGAGTCCCTATCCTTTCGGAATCCAAACCTGATATTGACCTAAAAATGACACCATCCGTAGGGGACGAAATCAAAGCCGTCTCGAGATGCCTATTAAATCTCACGTTTCTAGATAACAATAGAGATCATGGGATTTATTGTGGTATAATCCTCTCTCACTCACTATTAAAAAGTGTAAGGTTTCTATCTCACTGGCATTTTATCAATCTTCTATTATGCTCGGTTAAAGTCATAACCTTAATTAATACTAGTTAATAATTTAATGATCTAACCAATTTTAACTCTTAAAATTTTATTCACTAATCCTGATTAGTCTCTACTAACCAATTAGCTTAATTAAACTAATTTAATCAAATTGTTATTGTGATATAATCAATTTAACTCTTGAATTACTAGTCCACTTATAGGTTTTAAAAATTAGAATTCAACGAACGAACCAAATATCATTAAACCATTTAATTAATAAAGGCACATTATTTATTCCAATTGTATTTGGTATTGTATCCTGAGTGCAGACCATATTACCATCCATTTAGAACCGGCTATGGAATTTACGTCTACGTTTCCATCTGATATGTCAAGGAAAATAATGTACTCCTAAGGTCCATTTGTTTCTAAAACTTGAATTCACAATTTTTAAACCTTTAAACCAATTAATCTTATTAATCTGTTTACATGCATCTTATATTCTTATTTAACTTTTAAATTTACATAAAATCATTTTTAGGACTTGAATATCATGCATATCTACATGTTATGGCATATAAAAATACAAGAGTATGCACCCTAGGCTATAAATGTTTAATATATATATATATATTCCAAGGTCTGGGCTAAAAATGTTTAATGGGTATTTGAACATTTTCAGGCAGTGGACTAAAGTTTGTGTGGCGTTTGACGGGTGTTCGAACGCCTGTCGGAACACTAGAACTTCATTTACTCCGTTCCGGAGCTTCCGGGCTCTGTTTTGGTCCCCTTTTTTTCTATGGACTCGTAACGGAATGTAATTTTTCATAAATTCAAAAATTACATTAATCAGGCTCTTATTTTTTATACTAATATAATTAGTACAATAAATATAAGGCATCCATTGGTCTTCAAATCTTGCTCCATGGTATGCTGTTGAGTTCTTCGCGGAATAGGTTCGTAATGAGCCCTTCGTGGCATCGGCTCCTCTATGTTACAAATTGAGTTACAAAATGGACTTATTACAAAGGAAATGAACTTACAACACTTGAAAGAATATGACATTATCGTTTACATTTCCAATACTAAAAATAAGATCTGGAAAAATTAACTATCAACGTAATACATTCATTACCTGAATTAAAGTAAACATTCATCACATGAACATTAAAAACTATTCATCTCATGAATCTAATTGTGCCTACTCATCACAACATGTATTCTAATAATCTATATCACATATAAATTATTAAAACTTGAAACTTTAAAAAAGAAGGGTTAAGAACACTTTTCAACCGTAAACTCTGATAACAATTATAGGAAATGACTGTCCTTAGTGCGGCGGAAGTTGTTTGTGGTGTGATAAGTGCACGAATGTGTACTTAGAACACTTCTAACTCAGATTTATTATCATATGTTTTAATCTTAATTAGAGTCATTTTGTGCTTTGTTAATAGGAAACGATGGAAAGTCGAGATGCGCGGCGCACGTCGCGACGTGAAACTGCGATTTTAGGATTTGTGCTGTGCATTTTTAATGTAATTTAGGGTTCCGGGACTTTTCTATATAAACCCAACTTCGTCCTAAACCCTGGGGGAGGAGAAAATCAGAGAGAAACAGAGGAAAAACACTCAAAAAGAGCCCAAACATAATTCATAGAGAGGAAGAATGAAGAAATTCAAGGAAATCATGACGTCTCTCCGATCTATTCAGACTGCATCTCTTTCTTCCACGGAGAACTAATCTCCTAGGCAAAGCTAAGGATGGACTCTTGTATTTTAATTTCTATATTTATTTTGTTGATTTCTGAAGAACCTTTTAACGTTTAATAAAATTGATGGTTGTTATTCTTTATTATCCTTCGATTTATTAGCCCAGAAATTGTGTTTTGTCAAATCCCATATAGATCCAGTCATGCTTCTTTTATGTGTGATTTGTGAAACCAGTTGTGACTGGTAAAGTTGTTTTATGTGTTGGTCTTCTGCTGCAGTATTGCCTGAGGGTATATTGTCGACGTTAGATAGCTCGTAATGATAACTTTTATGTGCTTTTAACATAGAGAAAATAGTCATTGATTACCCTAGAATTCAATATGAGTATAATTGAATATCTTCCAATTGTTGGTTTGGGATGTGAAACCTTCAATTGTGTAATAAAAAGAATCAATAACTGAATACAGGAGGAATTCCTGATGCTTTGCCGTTTATCTCTATAGATATTTCCTGCATACTTTTCATAATTTTTATTTTCTTTTATCTTATATTATGAATTTCATTCGTTTTCTTTATTTAAGTTATTACAAAAGTTTTTGTTTGAGTAAATTAGTTCCTGTAGCCATCTCTCTGAGGAATCGACACCCCAGCTATACTGCGATAACCACAAGTTATTTTTGGGCGTAATCAAAAATTTGACGCCGTTGCCGGGGAGAGTTTACAAAAGGAGCATGTTTGCTTGTTCAACAACGAAGCGGTAACTTCGTTCCATTTTTTTTATTGTTTAATTTTTTTATTTATTTTAATTACTATTTGATTATTTAGTTTATTTTAATTCTTTTTGTTCCTGTTTATATTTTTATTTTTAATTAGTTCTTTTTATTTTTGTTTCTAGTATTTTATTTAGTATTTTATTTTAGTTATTTATTTGTGTTTTAATTTTTGTTATATTTTAATTTCTAGTTTATTCCTTTTATTTATTTATTTATTTATTTTTATCTTTATTTTATTTTTCTTCTGTATCCCGTATTATTTGAGCTTCAATTGCATGTCTAGACGTAGGGATAGATTTGGTAGATTTGTTAGGAATGAAGAAGAAAGCTTAGATTCTGACAATATATTTGAAAATCCTTCTTCTACACTAACATGAGTGAATACGAGAGACCACCTAGGAGGACTCTTGAAGAGTACCTCTACCCAACTCGCACAACTATACCTTCGTGCATCATGTTTCCTCCTAATGCACCACACATAGACTTTAGGCCTGGAATGATACAGTATCTTCCAACTTTTCATGGTTTAGAGAGCGAGAATCCTTACGTGCACATTAAGGAATTTGAAGAGGTAGTAGCAACCTTCCATGACCGGTTTGGAAACACTGACACGATTAGACTTAAGTTCTTTCCATTTGCCCTTAAGGATAGACTAAGAGCTGGTTGTATTCTTTAAGACCTAGGTCAATAGGATCGTGGGGCGAGATGACTCAAGTATTTTTTGATAAATATTTCCCACACCATAAGACAGATGCCTTTAAAAGAAAAATCTCCACCTTCTCCCAGAGAAACAGTGATACCCTTTATCAAACGTGGGAGCGATTTAAGGAGTTGTTAGCTAGTTGTCTCCACCATGGATATGAGAGTTGGCGTTTAGTAAGTTATTTCTATGATGGACTATCCCCTAGAGAGCGTCAATTTGTTGAAACAATGTGCAATGGTGAGTTTATCCAAAAGGACCCTGATGAGGCGCTCGAGTATTTAGATGACCTAGCTAAGAAATCTCACACTTGGACTGGACCCAATGCCATAGATAACACTGATAGGACACATACTTATTTTAGCAGAACCTTACAACACTTTAGGGAAGAGGATAGCCTTAAGACACAATTGAGCTGTTAACTAGACAGATAGGAGATAATGCATTCAGTAGCCGAGTTAGAATCTCAAGAGTGTCCGGTATATGGTGAGATGGAAGGGACATATGAAGAACAATGCCATGTATTATGGACGTATCAGAAGACTTACACACCATATCTAGATACCTATAATCCTATATGGCGGAACCATCCCAATGTTAGTTGGAGGCATGAGTCTTATCAGCCTACCCAGACACCACAAACTATGAGTTACAGTGCCCCACAGTATTACACACCTATCGTTCCTAGAAATTCTTTAGAGGATACCTGGCATGCATTTGTAGAGACCCAGAGTAAAACCAATCAAAGGATTGAGTCGTTGATAACTCAAGTAGCTGAAGACCAAAAGGAAATTAGGAGTCAAATCTCTAAATTGACTAATGTCCTGAGTGTGCAAGAACAAGGAAAATTTCCATCTCAGACTCAACCAAATCCACAAAGGCAACACATGGCACAGGCTGATCATGAGGTATCCAGTATAAAAGGTGTTAATGTCAAAATCACTAGGAGCGGTAAAGAGGTAGGGATGCAGAATACTTCCAACAGTATAGGTGACCCTAAGGATAATAGTGTTAACACATCTCAGGTAGAACAAGTGTCACATTTCCCAATTAGGGTACTCTCTCCTCAAGAACATAACAATTTTCATGTCGAGAAACAACCACAAGGTGATGAAAAGTGTCATTACTCATACATGCTAGAAACGGTCCTACCAGGAACAACGTCTCTACAACCTGAATCAAATTCCCCTGAACTAAAACTGGTCCCAAAGAACCAAAAAATGAGGAAAATGAGAGTTAATGCTCAATTAAAGATGATATCTGTGAGATTAAAAATAACATTGAGTGAATCTTTCTTTATGTACAGTACCAAATTTCAGCCACCAGACTATGGAGGATTAGTGGGTAAATTACCACAACTAGACAAACATTCTCTCTCATGCCTTCATCAGTATGCTAGATGGAAGCCACTATGACAGCTTATGTGGTTACGTCTGGCTGAAGACGTTAAACTTAGCGCTAGCAGGGAGGCAACCCTTGCTTCTGCATTTTATTTTATTTTATTTACTTTAGTTTTACTTTATTGTATGCTAATTGCATGTTTTATTTTTATTGTTTGCATGAGTGTTTAGGCAGGAGTTAGCACAACCCACACAGCCAAATTCTCACCAACAGGAACCTGATCAACTCCGCTCCTAGTAGTGTTGTTCCTTAATCCTTTTTCTTTACATTTATCTTACATTGAGGACAATGCAAGTTTTAAGTGTGGGGGTGTATGCATGCGCATGATAATACCTGTCATAAATACATTTTATTATTATCTATTAAAAAAATTTGTTTTTAGTCCTTGATAGTTAAACATGAGTCCAATGATGATATTGTTTGTTTTAGGGTGAAATCTTAGAAATGATAAGTTCTTTAATGCACTTTTATCTGATGCTTTGAGTAGTTTATCTATGTTAGACTCGTAAGCACTTAATTATAGGTTTTTAGCAGTGGAAGCCTGAGTAGTTGGCAAGGTGACTAGTTGAAGAAATTGTATGTCGATGGATGACTGTTTGCTTATATATCTATCCTGATTTGCTTGTGTTATGACTTATGGTATGGTTGAAAATAAAAGAAAAAGTCTCTAAAGAAAGAAAATAAACCACCTATAACCGATAAGCGTGAAGCTACCCATGGGCGAGTATTAGGACCACCATGAGGAGAAATGCTACCTTAAAGGGTAGGTGTGTTGAAAAAAAAGATGAAGCAAAAAAAGAGAAATAAAAGAAAAATGTAAAAAGAAAGGAATGAAAAGAGAGACAAAGGAAAAAAAACATAAGAAAATCATACCATATTGAGCACAGAAAAGCAATTACAGAGCTTAATTGAGATATCTAGGTTGGTTTGTTTCATCGATCCTAATTTTTAAACGAAATCATTGAGTTGGCTTACCAAGGAATAAAGCTGTGAATAAACCTTTACACACACACACACTGTGAGTCTTGCTTAGATAATTTATTCAAAGACTTGGACTTGAGTTATGATGAGTACATTGAAGGTTCTTTGGTTTCATTACTAGACATTCTTTGAAGATAAAATTATGTGAAACTATTGGGACTAGTTAAAATTTTTATTTTTGCATGATTGTGTGTTTTGAATGACGTTTGTGGGTGTCGTCGCTGTAAGCCCTCACGAGACTATAACTCGTCCACTAGGGACACCTAGGGGTTTAAAGGCTTGTTACATACGCTGAATGCAATCGTGATCCCTACGAAAGTGACTTAGATAGTTTTATTTATTTATTTAGTTTTTATTTTATTTTACGATTGAATTGCTAGAGACTAGCAATAAGCTGGTTGAGGGTTGTGATAAGTGCACGAATATGTACTTAGAACACTTCTAACTCAGCTTTATTATCATATGTTTTAATCTTAATTAGAGTCATTTTGTGCTTTGTTAATAGGAAGCGATGAATCAAGGAGAATGGAGCAATTGAACATGTTTCAGAGCCTAACAGACATATCGGACGCACGCAGGAGCATCAGCCGCGCACTGAATTTAAAAAAGGCTATAACTTTTGATTTAGAAAGAGTTACGAGACCCATAATACATCGATTTGCATCTACTCGAGGAGATCTAATCAATTGTAGCATCCTTTAAAGCCACTTGCGCGTCGAGATGCGGGCGCACATCGCGACGCGAAACTGTGATTTCAGGATTTGTGCTATGCGTTTTTAATGTAATTTAGAGTTCCAGGACTTTTCTATATAAACCCAACTTCGTCCTAAACCCTGGGGGAGGAGAAAATCAGAGAGAAACAAAGGAAAAACACTCAAAAAGAGCCACAAACACAATTCATAGAGAGGAAGAACGAAGAACTTCAAGGAAATCATGACGTATCTCCGATCTATTCAGGCTGCATCTCTTTCTTCCATGGAGAACTAATCTCCTAGGCAAAGTTAAGGATGAACTCTTGTATTTTAATTTCTATATTTATTTTGTTGATTTCTGAAGAACCTTTTAACGTTAATAAAATTGATGGTTGTTATTCTTTATTATCCTTCGATTTATTAGCCCAGAAATTGTGTTTTGTCAAATCCCATATAGATCCAGTCATGCTTCTTCTATGTGTGATTTGTGAAACCAGTTTTGACTGGTAAAGTTGTTTTATGTGTTGGTCTTCTGCTGCAGTATTGCTTGAGGGTATATTGTCGACGTTAGATAGCTCGTAATGATAACTTTTGTGTGCTGTTAACATAGAGAAAATAGTCATTGATTACCCTAGAATTCAATATGAGTAGAATTGAATATCTTCCAATTGTTGGTTTGGGATGTGAAACCATCAATTGTGTAATAAAAAGAATCAATAACTGAATACATGAGGTTGATAAAAGAGGAATTCTTGATGCTTTGCTGTTTATCTCTATAGATATTTCCTACATACTTTTCATAATTTTTATTTTCTTTTATCTTATATTATCAATTTCATTCGTTTTCTTTATTTAAGTTATTACTAAAGTTTTTGTTTGAGTAAATTAGTTCATGTAGCCATCTCTCTGAGGAATCGACACCCCAGCTATACTGCGATAACCCAAGTTATTTTTGGGTGTAATCATGGTGGCATCGGTTTCAGTATGGATCTTTAAAATTTTCTTTGCCTTCTCCCTTTGTTGTAGTAGCCGAGATCAATCTTTTGTTGTCCAACACTTAGATCAACCACTCGATCTTCCGAACTATGACTCGAAACCAACAAATTGAAGTGTGAGCTTACTCACAAAGATTAAACCTCTAAACTATTTAGAGATTTAGGATGTCACAATGGTGTTTGGCTCTTTGGAATTTCAAATACTCTCACAACATTTGTGAATATTTAAAGTTCTTCTCTTTTTTCTCTCAAATCTTTCTCATAACAATTGTGTGAATGAATGCAAAGTGTTAACCTAAGGAAGTGAGAGAAATGGTAGAGATTATACTCTCTTACACAAGTCAACTAATCTTGCTATTAAGCATCCCGTGCTTTCTTTCAATGGCCAACACAAAATGTGAATGCCATACCAAAGCATAAGAAATGTTAAGCTAAAGACAATGGCTTTGTCATTAAACATTCAATGATTTATTTCAATGGCAAACACATAAATGTGGAGGCCATACCAAAGTATAACATGCATTAGCTAATGACAAAACTATTATGTGTATCCAAGCCATCTAATAGACATAATTATTGTTGGAATGTATGCCTTAGAACTACATGTGATGTAAATGATTTTATGTGTTTTGAAATAAAATGATGCATTATTCATTTATCAAAATATTTGTTTAATTGTCACATATTTTATATTATCTTAAATACCCTAGATTACTTATGTGCCTTCAGAATTAGTGTATAAGTGTCATACATAAGATGATTTAAGTATGAAGTTAGTAATCTTAAATAGTCCATAAAGAGTAAACAAAACGGATATTTTATTTGCGGTTTATCTATAGCTATGGTCCATTCTATATTTGTATGGCGACCTTGATCCGAGATCGTCCATGTATAGACATGAGAATAGAGGCATCTTGTATGATGTGATCGTATAGGACTGGACCCGGATGGAAATGACATTATTTTAATATCCGTTAAATAAAGAAAGTCATTTCGATCTACTAGATGGTCATATATGGATTGATCTTAACTTGAGTGTACTACGAACTCCTGCATGGCAGACTATGTCCTTTGATTTACAAATGTAAGGTTGGTGTAGCAGTCCCGACCAATAGCTACGTACTTTGGGGGCATGGTCTGTTATGTAGCTGGGAACGTTTTACATAGACATGAAGTTCATTCTTTCTTGCGAGAAGTAGATGAGTATCTTTCTTAAGGGTTGATTCGGTGCTTGAACAATTTGAGCGCTCAAGTCTTTCTATTACGAATAGAAAGATTAAAATTCATAATGGTTATGAATAAATCATTCATTAGAGAATCAGTGGTACTTAAGGTAAAAATAATTAGAGGGGTATAACAGACATTATGACCCGGTTCTAATTACGAGACACTCGTGAAGGGTTAATCTATATGTAATGACTATATCGATGGACACCAACTTAGTTCGGCTTAATATATCATCTGCGGCAATGAGAGTGCAACTTCGGGCTTTTAGTGGAATAAGCCGGAGTTAATAATTTGGAATATTTAATTAAGAGCTTAATTAATATTTCGAGATTATTGGTGCTCGGAACTGTGGGTCCATTTGGTCCCCGTGCTAGCTAGTTTTACTATAACGGATTTAATATAATTGGATGGTCCAATTATATACTCACAAATGTATAAATATTGTTAATATGATTAATAATATTTTTCACACTTGAAACTTTATATTAAAAGTTAATATAAGGTTTTATTAAATATAAGATATTTAAACACATATTATTTAATTATATTAGATATAATTAAATGAAAAGTTAAGTTTGTAATTTCCAAATTTTGGGTTTTGGAAACCCTTGGTTTTAATTTGGAAGTTATAAATTGTTAAATGGCATTTAACCCTTTTATTTTTGCAATATTTTCTATTATGGAAAGTAAATATTAATGTTACAAAATTTTTTATTTTATTACATGTGTGGCCGATTTCTTCACTAAGAAAAAGGGAAGAGTTTTATTTATTTGGGAAATAATAAAACTCTTGACTTAATTTTGGTGGTTACACTTTTTGAAAAGTAATCACAACTTTAATTTTGCAACATAATGTCCTTTATGGTAATTGATTTGAGTGTTCCAAAATCAAATACAAAATTAAATAAATTTCCCTTGCTTGGTCGATTTTTTCATGTGGAGAATATGAAGGGATTTGTTTGTTTTGGAAACAAATAACCCTAGATATAAAAAGAAGATTATTTTTCTTTTTTGGCTAAGCCTCTCATTTGGAACCCTAGCCTCCATCTTCTTCCTCATTCTCTCTCAATAGTTGAGAAAAGAAAAATAAGAACAAGAAAAATAAATTAAGTGTGATTAAATCTCTAAAACGTTTAGGGATTTATTTTGTGAGTCTTGTTCACACAAGTATTCATTGGTTACGAGTCATAGCACGAAAGACTTTATGGTGTCAAACATATCATCCTTTTTTTTTTTTTTTTTGTGTGGCATTGAGTATTGGTTTAGCTCATTCACTCCTAATTTCTTGGAGTAACGGGGTTAGGTTTGAATTTTATTTAATCCAAAATTTTGGGAAACACTTGGGGACTTTTTTGGGGTATGTTGGGGCTGATTTTTGAGTGAAAAATCAGACCTGAAACATCAATATTAATAATGAAATTCAGGGGGTGATTTGGGTGCAGTTCGGGGGCTGTTCGGGGACTGTTTCGGGGGAGTTCCAGGGCTGAAATCTTTTCTGAAACATAGACAAGATTTCAGTATACCTGCTGGTTGCACTCGGCCAGAAGAATGGAATAGCAGAAAAATTTTTCAAGTCTGATCCGTGAGCTTAACATGTTTTAGATGCATTATCATCATAGACATAAAAATATGATTTTATGTAATTTAAAGTGTTTAAATTAGAATATGATATGCATGGAAATCAATTAATTGGATGAATTGGATTTATGGTTTAAAATTTGAATTCTAATATATTGGGCTTAATAAAATTTCATTGGTATATAGGATGGAAACCCAAATATAAATTTCATAACCGAATCCGAATGGACGGTAATAAGATCTGCACTCTGGATACAATTCCACGTACCATTGGATTTTATAACGCACTAAGATTTATTAAAATATTTAATTAAAATTTTGACCATTTTATAATTCCATAAATTTAAACTTATTAGTGTCTAGTATTTTAAGAGTTAAAATATGATAGGTCACTAATACTGCTCATATTAAATTAATTTAATACAATAAAATAATTAGTATAGACTAATAGACATTAGTGAGATAAATTTTAAAAGTTAAAATTGTTAGGTCACTGATGGTTAACTAGTGTAAATTAAATTACGATTTTGCGGCCATAAGTTTATTCACACTAGTAATTAAAATAAAATATTAGATATTTTATTGATAGAAACCTTAATTTTAAAATAATGAGGGGAGAGGGATATAGAACAGTATATCCCGCGATCTCCGTTGTTACTCCAAAAATATGAGATTCAAAAAGCTTCTCGAGACGGCTTTGCTTTCGTCCCATACGGATGGTGTCCATTTTGGGTCAATATCAGGTTTGGGTTCCGAGAGGATAGAGATTCTAGATGTATCTTGTGAACTGACCTACCCTACGGTGACACTTCACTCGTTAAGTCCAAGAATCCCGAAACAGCGGGTAACACTCACAAAGGAATAATTAACTGTTAATAAAATTCCTTAATCGAATAAAACAGTAGTTGTTTAATATAGGAATAAGAGTTATTCCCGCATATACTAAATCAACCGAGATTGTCTCGATCTATCATGCAAGTACTTGACCTACCCCACGGCGGCACGTACTTGTGGGATGATAGATTTTTTGTCTAATTCATTATTCATAGTTCATGCATCATGTTTAATTTTATGCCAAAATTATTTGATGATTTTAATATGCGATGAATGAATATTAAATGCATGTTTATTTTATTTTTCAGCTATGGTTTCTCCAATTATTTCCACACTCTCAAACGATAAATTAACTAAGAAAACGATGTTAAATGGAAAAGTAACATGAACGATATCTGGTATGTGAAGACCTAAAGTTTATCATGACGAAGGAGAGTCCTCCCGAGCCGGCCAGAAATGCTTGCCAAGCTGTGCGTGATGCCTACTAGAAATGGGTCGCAGGAAATGAGAAAGCCCACTCCTACTTGCTAGCAGGGATGTCTAAGGTTCTTACTGCAAAGCATGAACCTATGGCTTTAGCATCTCAGATGATGGAGTCATTACGGGGCATGTTTGGGCAGCTTTCGGAGTGTCAACGCCATGAGACCATGGTCTCAGTAATCTGCTAGGATGAATGATGTGACATCAGTCCGAGAGCACGTCTTGAGGATGATGACCTATCTCAATACTGCTGAAACCCATAGAGCTCTTATTAACGAGCGTAGCCAGGTGACCATGATTATGGAAACTCTTCCAAAGAGTTTCCTGCAGTTTAAAAGCAACTATGTTATGAACAAGTTGACTTTTACTTTGACCCAACTACTTAATGAGCTCACCCATTACGAGTCTATGCTTGTGGATCCTCGTAAGTCCGGTGCCGAGGAAAATATTGTCGAGTCTTCTAAATCTGTAAAGATGAAGAAGAAAAGCACTGGGAAGGCTAAGGGAAAGCCCATGAAGAATAAGAATAACAAGAAAGGCTCTAAGCCCAAAAGAAAATGTTTCCACTGCAACAAGAATGGGCATTGGAAAAGGAATTGTCCTAAATACCTTGCTGAGCTGAAGGAGAAAAAGGAAACAGGTAAATATGATTTACTTGTTATTGAATCTCTTTTAGTGGAGGATGATAAATCCGCTTGGATTATTGATTCTAGAGCTACTAACCATGTTTGTTCTTCTTTACAGCTACTTGATTCATGGAGGGACCTTGTTGAATGTGACTATACTATGAGGGTCGAGACAAGTGATGCCGTTTCAGCAAGAGCAGTGGGAGTTTCTAGTTTAAATTTCACAAATAATAGTTATTTAAATTTGAACAATGTGTTATTCATTCTTGGTTTTCACAGGAATTTGATTTCTGTTTCTAAACTTTTGGATGATGGTTATTCAATTTCTTTTAATAGAAATTTGGTTATTATTGGTAGAAATGGATTAATTATATGTACATGAAACTCAGAAAATAACTTGTATGTGTTAAGACCATTAACACATAGGTCACTACTCAACGCTGAAATGTTTAAGGTTGAGAAACTTAAAACTAAACGGCCAAAGATTTCTCACGATGACATATATCTATGGCATCTTAGACTTGGTCATTTCAACCTTGACCGGATAGATAAATTGATAAAGAACGGAGCCTTAAACCAGTTAAAGCTTGGGACTTTACCAGTTTGTGAATCCTGTTTAGAAGGAAAAATGACCAATAGACCTTTTACTGGAAACATATAAGAGCCAGTCAACCACTTGAGCTAATACATTCGGACGTTTACCTCGAACACCACAACAAAATGGTATTGTAGAGAGGAGAAATTTGACCCTACTAGACATGATGAGATCTATGTTTAGTTATAGCTCAATACCTAGTTCATTCTGGGGATACACACTGCAAACTGCAATGCATATTCTTATTGTAGTTCCATCTAAGTCTGTTCCCACGACTCCCTTAGAGTTATGGAATAGTCATAAAACTAGTTTACGACATTTCCGCATATGGAGGTGTCCAGCACATATGCTAAAAAATAAGACTACAAAGTTGGAGCCACGTTCTCAGGTGTGCCTATTTGTAGGCTATCCTAAGGAGACTATGGGTGGATTCTTCAATAGTCATGATGATAACAAAGTATTTGTATCGACAAATGCTACATTTCTATATGAGGACTATATGAGGGAGTTTAAGCCTTGAAGTAAGGTGTTACTCGAGGAGTTACTTGTTGGTTCGACTAGCACACCATCTTCCAGCGATGGTATAGAAGATCCATTAACCTATCGTAGTTCAATGGATGATTCTGACAAAGAGGAATAGCTCAAAACCATGAACCTAGAGATGAAGTCCATGTACTCCAACTCAGTATGGGAACTTGTAGACCAACATGATGGGGTGAAACCCATAGGTTGCAAGTGGATCTATAATGGGAAGAGAGGAGCAGATGGGAAGGTACAGACCTTCAAGGCTATGCTAGTGTCCAAGGGTTATACCCAAAAAGAGGGAGATGACTATGAGGAAATTTTCTCACCAGTAGCCTTGCTTAAATCCATCTGCACTATTCTATCCATTGCTGCATATTATAACTATGAAATATATCAAATGGATGTCAAGACTGCATTCTTGAATGGAAATCTTGATGAGTGTACCTATATGGTACAACCAGAGGGGTTCATAACCCAAGGCCAAGAGCAAAAAGTTTGCAAGCTACAAAAATCTATTTATGGACTTAAGCAAGCATCTCGATCTTGGAACATAAGATTTGATACCACGATCAAGTCTTATGATTTTGAGCAGAATGTTGATGAGCCTTGTGTATACAAACGCGTCATTGACGAGAATGTGGTTTTTCTTATTTATACGTCGATGATATTCTACTCATTGGGAATGATGTAAAGATATTATCAGACGTGAAAACCTGACAAGCTAATCAATTCCAAATGAAAGATTTGGGAGAGGCCAGTTATGTTTTTGGGATTCAGATACTTCAAGATCGTAAGAAACGAATGTTAACTATGTCTCAGGCATCCTATATCGACAAGATCCTTGTGCGATTTGGGATGCATAATTCCAAGAAAGGCAATCTGCCTTATTGGCATGGAATTTATTTGTCAAAGGAACAGTCTCCTAAAACATCTCAAGATGTTGAGGAAATGAGACATATCACATACGCCTCGACAGTTGGTAGTCTTATATATGTTATGTTATGCACGAGACCGAACATCTATTTTGTAGTGGGAGTAGTCAGTAGGTTTTCAATCTAACCCAGGATTGGATCACTGGGTGGCTGTAAAACACATTCTCAATTATCTTAAGAGAACGAGAGATTATATGCTTGTGTATTTCAATGAGGATATGATCCTGAGAGGATATACAGACTCTGATTTTCAGACAGATGTCGATTCTAAGAAATCAACATCAAGATCAATGTTTACCCTAGGTGGTGGGGCTATACTATAATGTGGCGGAGTATAAAGCAATCTTGCATTGCTGACTCCACCATGGAGGCTGAATATGTAGCAGCTTGTGAAGCAGCTAAGGAAGCAGTCTGGCTCCATAAATTCTTGGAGATCTGGAAATTATTCCAGATATGGATAGACCACTCACACTTTATTGTGATAATAGTGGTGCAGTGGAAAACTCCAAAGAATCAAGAATCCACAAGAGGAGAAAACATATAGAAAGGAAATATCATCTCATCAGGGAGATAGTGCAGAGATGAAAAATTATTGTCACAACGATTGCATTCGTAGAGAACCTGACTGATCCGTTTACAAAGACCTTGCTGGCTAAAGTGTTTAAAGGTCACATAGATGGTCTAGGATTATGTGACATATCCCATTTGCTCTAGTGCAAGTGGGAGATTGTTGGAATGTATGCCCTAGAGCTACATGTGATGTAAATGGTTTTATGTGTTTTGAAATAAAATGATACCTATTCATTTATCAAAGTATTTGTTTAATTTTCGCATATTATATATCATTTTAAATACCTTAGATTCCTTATGTGTTGGTTCTAAGGCATTCCCAAGATCAAATTCAAGAATAAAATAAAGTGAATACATAAAGAAGTATGGCGCAATCATACTTACAATGAGCGGATTTAGGATGTGTCAAACACAAAAATTCCTCCTCCAAAATTTCGGCCAAGCTCCACTATGGGAATGAAGTACAAGCTCCAAGCTTTATGCTTTGATTCCAAGCTTTTGGGATGGTTTCCCTATCACATTGGATGATTCCTTTTGAGTGCTAGCTATTGGTAATTTTGCAACAAAAATCACCTTCCTCTTCCTTGAACTTTCGGCCAAGATGAAGAAAATTGAGAGAGTAAATTTTCTTTTCATAATAGGCGTGAATGATGAGATAAGGAAGTGAAAAATATGACTTGTGTATATTGTTTTCAAAAAACAAAATGTCATATACCAAATCTCAAAATTTGGTAAAAGTCAATCCCATAATTATACACAAAGTGTGTAATACAAGTCATCACCATTCCTTTCACCAAAACCCATCACCAAAAAGTAATTAAAGTGACAAGTGGGCCCCACTTGATTCAAAATCCGAGTGGGCCCGCAACACATCCCGGACTCGAGTTCGCTAATTTCGAATTAACAAATTTTCCGTTGCGATGTAATTAAATCAAATTTAATTGCCAAGTAAAATTACTATTCACATCGCTAATGAACTAATTCCAAATTAACTCGTTTGCCCGAATTAAAATCTAATTTTAATTCCGCGTCGAAATCTAATTTCGTTTAATATATCGAATATATTATTTTATCGATTAATTCCAATTAATCTTTCTCTCTCTTCAAATAGTATTTTATCCTAGATAAAATCTCTCCGTAATTAATCCAAGATTAATTATGTTCGAATCATACGTCATCTGTGAATCTTCGGGAAGCGACCCAAGAGATCCCTGGATATGTTGGCAGTAAATCCGATCGTCGGACTATCGGAACACGTACGTATCTCTTACTACTTTTTTACCGATTTATGAGACATGGTTGGTTTCTAGCAAAACGTCGTGCCTACCCAATTCTCTAGAAATATTCTTAATGGAATATATAATCTTTGTCAGGCGTAGTACACGTAGTATTGCGTATTTTGATCCATTATCAGATGTCACATGCTAGGCCTGGGCCTGGAATAGTGTCTGCCCCGTACGAAGCATATATCGGATCACAAGCAACTAGTATCTTTAATCGGATAATCATGACCTTGTCATATTATTCCGATGGTTGCAACACATTAGAGCACTAGTTTTGTATCCATGTGTGATCATCATCTCCATATGACTGAAGTGATACTTCCGTCTTGACATCACATCCAATACACTACGATTCTCAATAAACCTAGAAGAAGCGTACACGGAACTTGTTAAAGTCTCAGACAACCAAAACCAAAGCGTATTGATTGTCGTAAGTGCTAGCGATGCAAGTCTCAGGTTAAGACCAAATACACATACCCTGATACGGATTCCCATAGACACATAGTCATACTACCAATGGGATTCTGCGGGGTCTATCCAGAGCGAAGCTGTTTCCGTACCATCGGTAAACACAATCTCCTACCGCACTTGCATAAGTATCCTATACTTAAATATATGAGAACTATACTGTTACGCTTCCATAACACGCACAAGTGCAATACTAGTCTATTCCGCATTATCGATGTCCAATCTCGATAATACTACGACTATGGATGTTAATGATTAAACCGTTATGGATTGATACTATCTCATATCTTATCAATCCGGAACTAATCATAAGGACTTTTACCATTTATATTTCTAAGTAAATAAATTACAAAATGATAAAATGAAATTTCCATTGTCACATAGTTAATTTATACAAAAACCACAATGTCTTTTACAAATAGTGACGCTATAGGTCATAGTTGTCCAACAATATTCCACTTGGCCTATAGTCAGTCACTCAAGCATCTAACACATGACTATGTACATGTCGCTCAAACTTTTGCTGAGGAATAGCTTTCGTCAGTAGATCTGCCATATTTTCCTCTGATGCGACCTTCTCGATCTTCACATCGCCACGATGTATGATCTCACGAATCAGATGGAAACATCGAAGAACATGCTTGGATCATTGATGAGACCGCGATTCCTTAGCTTGCGCTCCCCGTTATTGTCACAATACAATGGAATGGGCTCAGCTGCTAACGGAACTACTCTTAATCCAATTAGGAATTTTCAGATCCAAACTGCCTCTTTTGTTGCTTCAGCTGCAGTAGTATACTCCGCTTCTGTTGTTGAATCGGCAACAGTCTCTTGCTTGGAAGATTTTCAGCTTACTGCTCCGTTGTTGAAATAAAATATATACCTAGATTGTAACTTGCAGTCGTCTTTGACGGTTTGGAAACTTGCATCGGTATATCCAGTTACCTCAAGTTCTCAATCTCCATAGATTAAGAAAGCATCCTTAGTTCGTCTAAGATACTTAAGGATAATCCTTAACCGCCATCCAGTGACCTTCACATGGATCGGCTGACAGCGACTACACATGCTCAAAGCATATGAGACATCAGGTCGCGTACATATCATGACATACATGATCGATCCGACTACCGAGGCGAACAGTATCCTACTCATGCTATCTCTCTCATATTGAGTTTTAGGACGCATGTCCTTAGATAGAGTGACGCCATATGACATAGGCAACAGTCCCCTCTTGGACTGATACATGTTGAATCTCTTCAACACTTTGTCAATGTACGTGCTCTGGAAAGTCCAAACAGCTTTCTAGATATATCCCGGTAGATCTTTATTCTCAGAATAAACGCTGTTTCTCTCAGATCTTTCATGGAGAATTTTAATGAATGTCAAGCTTTCACCGACGTTAACATGGGAATGTCATTGCCAATAAGCAATACATCATCAATGTAAAGGACAATAAATGTCAATGCGCTCCCACTAACCTTCTTATATACACAAGGATCATCCTCGCTTTGAATGAAATCATATTCTTTTATGATCTCATCAAAACGTTGGTTCCAAGAACGCGATGCTTGCTTCAATCCATAAATGGATCGATTTAACTTACAAACCTTATTGTAAGTCTTGATACTAAAAAAACCGTCAGGCTGTTGCATGTAAATATCCTCCAAAAGGTTTCTGTTAAGGAAATGGTTTTGACGTCCATATGTCATATCTCGTAATCGAAATATACAGCAATAGCAAGCATTATCCTAATGGATTTAATCATGGCAACGAGTGAAAAAGTTTCATCGTAATCGACACCATGTCGTTGACGATACCCTTTCGCTATAAGCCTAGCTTTGTATGTTTGTACGTTGCCATCCATGTCAGTATTCTTCTTGAAGACTCATTTGCATCCAATAGGCTTTACGCCTTCTGATGCATCAACAGTGTCCAAACTTGGTTGGTGTACATGGAATCCATCTCGGACTTCATGACCTCTTGCCATAAAGCGGAATTGATATCTTGTATCGCTTCCTCATACGTAGCCGGTTCGTTATCCTCAATAAGATTAATATCTACATGAGGTGAGATCATAAACCCATACCTCTCAGGTTGTTTTCTGACTCTCTCTGACTACTCGGCTCTTGTGTATTTGAATATTATGGTACAGTCTCATCCCTGATGAACTGTTCATGTTCTGTTAAGGATTCTGTGCCTGGAACAGTATCACTCCGATTTTCATCGAGTTCTACTTTCCTCCCACTAACCACTGTATTTAGGAATTCCTTCTCAAGGAAAACCGCATGTAGAGCAACAAATACTTTGTTCTCTTGTGGGTGATAAAAGTAATATCCTTTGGTTTCCCTAGGATATCCTACAAATAAGCATTTATTGATTTGGGTTCAATTTGGTACCTTCCAAACGTTTGACGTATGCCCAGCAACCCCAAATCTTCAGGAATGAGAAACCCGGTTCTTTCCTGTCCATATTCATACGGAGTCTGTTGAACAGACTTTGACGGAACCTTATTCAAAATAAATATTGCACTGTTCAATGGATATCCCTAGAAGGAAATATGTAGCTCTATGCGACTCATCATAGACCTTATCATGTCTAACAAAGTTCGGTTTCTCCGTTCGGACACACCGTTTAATTGTGGTGTTCCATGAGGAGTCCACTGTGAAATAATACCACATTCTTTCAAGTAATCAAGAAACTCATTGCTCAAGTATTCACCACCACGGTCTGACTGTAATGTCTTAATACTTTTGTCGGTCTGTTTTTCAACTTCGTGTCGAAACTCTTTGAATTTCTCAAAGGTTTCCGACTTGTGTCTCATATCATAACGCGATGCATCATCCATAAAGGTTACGAAGTATTCATATCCACCTCTAGTCTGGCTAGACATGGACCCACATACGTCATTATGAACGAGGGCTAACAGTTCGGTGGCATATGCACCATTTCCACTAAAACGTATTTTAGGCATTTTGCCTAATAAACAAGATTCGCAGACGTCATATGAATTTGGATCAATCCGTCCAAGTACCCACTCTTCGAAAGTGTGGATATAAGTGTCTTGTTTATGTGTCCCAGACGACAATGCCACATCTAAGTTTCATCTTTGTTACTTACTTTAAGCTTTTTGTTTGTTACATTATATGTTTGAGATTGATAATATTCAAAATATAAAGACCATTATTTGCATCAGCTGTGCAAATTTCCATATCATTTTCATTCTTAAAACACCCAGTGTTTCTAAATATAAAAGTATACCCGTATTGGGTTAACCTAGATACAGAAATAATATTCCTAGTCAAACTAGGTACAAAATAACAGTTTATAAGTTCAAGTACATGCCCCGAGGGCAGCAGTTCCAAAACATAAGTGTCACGGCCAAAACAACTCGTGTCCCATTCCCGACGCGGAGGTCAATCTCTCCTGAGGCCAATCTCCTACTAATCCGCAGATCCTTCACATCAGTACATATATGAGTACCACAACCAGAATCAAAAATCTAATTTTTAAAACTAGTAGTAGACATGTTTATTTCTATATCAAACATACCTGAAGCCGTGTCTTGCCCACTTTAATTTTATTCATGTGCTCCTTGTACTCGCGGCAGTCACGCTTCCAGTGACCCCACTTCCCGCACTGCAGATATATATCTTGGGATTTTTCCTTGGGTTTCCCAGAACCCTTTGACGATTTGGCCTTACCCTTCTTCTTATGTTTCTTCTTCTTCATACCTCCAGTCGCCTTGGGCCAAGCCCTCGGAGTCTGAGATGTCGAAGTGAAGTGTGCCTCGCGCTTCTTACCTTTTTGAAGCTCTTTTCAGCTTCTTTCAGAATGGACATTAATTCTCAAAGAGTATCATCTTGATTCAATATATTATAGTTCATGATGAACCCACTCCAAGTGTTGGGGAGAGACTGCAAGATCAAATCTATCGAAGTTTCAGCCTCGAAGCAATGCTCATCTGAGCCAGCTACTCGATGTCAGCAATCATCTGTGACACATGGTGCTCAACAGATGTACACTCTGACATGCGAGCGCGGAAGAGCTTCTTCTGTAACTCATATCTTTACGATCTAAGATTAGATCGGTGAATATCATACCAACTTTGCCAACATATTATAGGGATCCAATCTATTGTTCTGTCGACGGAATTGTTAAGTCATAGCAGTAAGCATAATGAATGAGCAGTAGAGTTGTCATCGCTATGAGTTTTCCAAAGCTCTAGCTCAAGCAACTGA
>SKCR01043335.1:0-60691 GCA_019454045.1 Zanthoxylum bungeanum | reverse complement strand
TACCGACTCCGATTTATGACAAGAATCCATGAAGTTCGAAATGGATTCCATGTATACCAACCAATTTTGGACACTGGTTGGTCTACCAGAAGGCATTAAGCCTATTGGTTGTAAATGGGTCTTCAATAAGAAGACAGACATGGTAGGAAACTTACAAACATACAAAGCTAGGCTTATAGCTAAAGGGTATCGTCAACGACATGGTGTCGATTATGACGAAACCTTTTCACCCGTTGCCATGATTAAATCCATTCGGATAATGCTTGCTATTGCTACATATTTCGATTATGAAATTTGGCAAATGGATGTCAAAACCGTTTTCCTTAACGGAAACCTTTTGGAGGATGTTTATATGCAACAACCTGATGGTTTTATCATACCAAGACATGCAAATAAGGTTTGCAAGTTAAACCGATCCATTTATGGATTAAAGCAAGCATCGCTTTCTTGGAACCAGTGTTTTGATGAGATCATAAAAGAATATGGTTTCATTCAAAACGAAGATGATTCTTGTGTATATAAGAAGGTTAGTGGGAGCGCACTGACATTCATTGTCCTATACGTTGATGATGTATTGCTTCTTGGAAATGACATTCCCATGGTACAATCGGTGAAAGCTTGGCTTTCATTAAAATTCTCCATGAAAGACCTAAGAGAGGCAGCCTTTATTCTAGGAATAAGGATCTACCAGGATAGATCTAGAAAGTTCTTGGCACTCTCCATGAGCTCGTACATTGACAAAGTGTTGAAGAGATTTAACATGGATCAGTCCAAGAGGGGGCTTTTCCGATGTCACATGGTGTCTCTCTATCGAATGATATGTGTCCTAAAACTCAAGATAAGAGAGATGCAATGATTCGGATCCCGTATGCTTTAGCAGTTGGATCGATCATGTACGCCATGATATGTACGTGACCTAATGTCTCATATGCTTTGAGCATGTGCAGTCGCTATCAGGCCGATCCAGGTGATGGTCACTGGATTACTGTAAAGAACATCCTTAAGTATCTTAGACGAACTAAAGATGTTTTCTTAGTTTATGGGGAATGAGAACTTGAGGTGACTGAGTTCACCGATGCAAGTTTCCAAACCAACAAAGACGACTGTAAGTCGCAATCAGGGTACATATTTTATTTAAACAATGGAGCAGTGAGCTGAAAATCTTCCAAGCAAGAGATTATTGCCGATTCAACAACAGAAGCGGAATATATTGCTGCAGCTGAAGCAGCAAAAGAAGCAGTTTGGATCCGCAAATTCCTAATTTGATTAGGAGTAGTTCCGTTAGCAGCTGAGCCCGTACCTTTGTATTGTGACAATAATGGGGCTATCGCACAGGCTAAAGAACCACAGTCTCATTAAAGATCCAAGCATGTACTTCGATGATTTCATCTGATTCGTGAGATCATACATCGTGGCGATGTGAAGATCGAAAAGATCGCATCAGATGATAACATTGCAGATCCGCTGACGAAGGCTATATCTCAGCAAAAGTTTGAGTGACATGTACATAGTTCAGGTGTTTGATACTTGAGTGATTGGTTATAGGCCAAGTGGGAGATTGTTGGACAATTATGACCCATAGCATCACTATTTGTAAAGAACATTGTGTTTTTATACAAATTACCTATGTGACAAAAGGAAATTGCTATTTTATCATTATTGTAATTAGATTACTTGGATATATATTAATGATAAAAGTCCATATGGTTAAATATGATTAATAAGATATGAGACAGTATTAATCCACGAACGGTTTAATCATTAAATATCCATAGTTTAAGTATTATCGAGACTGGACATTGATAATGCGGAATAGACTAGTATTACACTTGTGCGCGTTATGGAAGCTTAACAACATAGTTCTCATATATTTAGGTATTGGATACTTATGCAAGTGTAATAAAAGGTTCTGTTAGCCGTTAGACCGGGAACAGTTCGCTCTGGATAGACCCACTCGGAATCTCATTGGTAGTATGGCTATATGTCTATGGGAATCCGAATCAGGATAGGTGTATGTGATCTTTAACCTGAGACTTACGTCGCTATTACTTGCGATAATCAGTTTACTTTATTATTGGTCGTCTGGAGCTTTAACAAGTTCTGTGTACGCATGTATTAGGTTTACTAAGAATCGTAGTGTATTGGATGTGATGTCAAGATGGGAGTATCGTTTCAGTTATATGGAGATGATGGTCACACAGGATACAGAACTAGTACTCTTAAAAGCTGCAGTTATCAGGATAGTATGACTAGGTCATGACTTCCCAATTACAGAGATTAGTTACACGTGATCCGATATATACTTCGTACGGGCAGACACAGAGCCAGCCCTAGGCCTAGCATGTGACATCTGATACTGGATCGTATTGCGCATTACAATATATTAGTATTACTACGCCGGATACAGATGATATTCCTCGGTGAATATTTCTGGAGAATTGGGTAGGCACGGTGTTTTGCTAGAAGCCAACCATGTCTTGTAAATCGGTGAGAACTTGGTACGGGGTACCACGTGTTCGGATAGTCCGATAACCGTATTTACTGCCAACATATCCAGGAATCTCTTGGGTCGCTTCCCAAAGGTTCACCAATGATATTTGACTCAAATAGAATTAATCTATGATTAATTATGAGAAAGAAAATTAATCTGGGATTAATTGCGACAAGAATTAATCTGGGATTAAATTCGTATAGAATAGAGAATGCGATTAATTTAGAATTAATCGATAAAATAAATTTAATAGTTAAATTGGATTTTTCTTTTAATTTATTTATTTGGGGCTAAAATAATATATCGAATATATTAATTGAAATTGGATTTCAATACGAAACTAAAATTGGATTTTAATTCGGGCGAACGAATTAATTTAGAATTAATTTGAAAGCGACTATCGTAATAATTTTGCGAGGCATAAATATTTAATTAAATTAGATTTAACTATGTAGCGACGACAAATTCGTTTAATCGGAATTAAACGAACCCGGGCCTAAGTCAAGTTGTGTGTTGAGGAAACCAACTCAAAAATTTTGAATTTAAAAGTGGTGGGACCACTTGACTTACATCAAATGTCAAAACTTGATGGAAGTAGTTGGCTTATTTTATTAATTGCCTTTAACACAAACAACTACCAAGTTTTTGTAACAAGACACTATTCACTCTCTCTTTCTCTTGGCTTGGCCGAATTCTTCTCTCTTTGGTGTGAAATTTTTGCTTCAAAATTTCATCAAAGCTAGCACTTGGAGGAGTCATTTGAGGTGATAGGGAAACTCACCCAAGAACAAACAGCAGGCTTGGAGATTCATCCAACAAATTTTTGAAATTTCTCCAAATCAATGTAAGTGATTCCGCCACTTTACTTGATTTTACACACATAAAATCATATTTAGGATCTTGTGGCATGTCTTAGAGACTAACATTCATATGGATACCTAAAACCCTTATGGTACACATACAAGCCAACAAATTCTATCTTGATACGCACTTAATTAATGAGTGCATCAGTCCATACCCAATGAACATCTAGAGGTCAGACCATGAAAGGTCCATGACATCTAAGTGTGGAGGATCTCACACAAAATCAATATTATCATATAGTCAAAGGATCACAGATGTTACTCGGCTCGAGGAGATTCCTATTGACGGTGGTATGTACTTTCAACTATTAGGAATCACATGTAAGTCATTCAATATTCGCTCCAATGAATACGCACGCATCTATACGAGCTTCCAAAGCTCATGGTTCATCGAGTTAAACCGTTAGAACTCCAATTCCAATATCCGATAGGTGACAGTCTTCTAGGTTATAGGAATTCGACCATATTCCAAAACCAACGACTAGGAATATTTACTTTAAGAATATTTTATAATAGTAATAATATCACAATGTCGGACCACCCAATGTCTAGTATTACTACATGACGTTTCTGAGGTCGATGTCAATCTTATCATATTTACATATCAATCTAATATGCACAATGACATTACTATTAATAAGGTTTGAAATGAAAATATATTTATTTTATTAATAAATAATAAAATATAATGTATATTACATTATTCGAATTGTCGCTCCATGCACCAACTCCAACAAAAGTTATGATTCTCCTCTTAAATGAGTTTGTCTAGTGTGGGGGAAAGAAGTTTTTCTGAAATTGCTCTTACAAATCATCCAATTTTCTGATGGATCCTGACCCAAGGTTCTGTAACTAAATTTTAACTTTATCCTTTAAAGAAAAGGAAAAAAACATGAGTCGAATTATATTCATGTTGTTATTTTGGTATGTGCAAGTATTACATACCTCTTCGAATTCCCTGAAGTGCTGATAAGGGTTTTCTGATTCTAGACTCTGGAATGTGGGTAAAAGTTAGATGACACCCGATTTGAAATTAAAACGTGATGCATCTGGGGAAAATCAATGCAATATGGTGATTCTGTCCTAGTGGGATTCATGAATTCTCTGAATGTCCTGGGATGATTAAGATTGTCATGCTAAGACTCACATTCTACCTGATCAACTAGATTTTCATCTCGACTATGTGGGTTTTCAGTTTGGTTATCGGCCATTTTAACTGACGGTGAAGGTGATGGAAACTCTCTATTTAATCTACTGCAAGATGATCGAGACTAATATCTCATGCAACCTAAATACAGACTATATGCTAAAATTTAAAAATGTAAATGCAATACTTATAAAAAGTAAAAATAATAAACAAGTGGAAAATATAAATAAATGACAAAAGAATAAAAAAAAAAGAACATAAATGTAGTGATTAGATCCTAAAAATGTCATCTAATTCTTGTCAATTCATATCTCAATTGAATTTCTCATTATGTTGTCTCAATTTCTCGAATTAGTTTCTCACATAAAAATAAGGAAGAATCTCTAGATGGGGATGATTTAAGAAATTCCTTGGCAAAATGCAAGCTCCATTTTAATTGAGTTTTCAGTCTCTTGTAACCTTGAAGAATCAAGTATAGGATTTGTCTATATATGAGATGTCTGGGTTCAGAATTAATTTAGGATCAATCAGGACATGTTGGATCTACACAAATATAAAGCAAAAAAAAATGGTGAGATGTAGTAGATATAAAAAGTAGAAAAATTATACAATGATGTTAAATTATTATCTATCTACTAAATTATATTTCCCGGCAACTGCGCCAAAAACTTGACACTCACAAAGTTGTTCTTTAATCCCAAGTATAAAAGTATCGATGTAATAAAATAACTCGGTAACTCCGTGGTCGATCCACAGAGAATAGATTTAGTAAAATAAAATAATAATTTGAGTAAAAATAAAAAAGACTGAAGTGATTGAAGTGATGTGTAATTTTTAAATTGGAATACAACAATAAATTAAAATACAAGGGTTAGGGGATCTACTCTTAATATTTCAAATATAGAGAATTCTTACTTTTTATAATATATAAATTGTCATTATTACTCAGTTGATTTACTTCAGGAATTAATTGTGTCAAAACATATAAAAACAATCATATAGGTAGTGACAACATTGTCTATAACAAGTCCAGATAAGTATTCAATTATGCCAAATTATATAAAACCATCTATAAAGCGGTGATACGGTTTTATCGATAATTAGTTCAGATTTAAATTATACTCTCATATAATATGGGGTAAAATATTAAATGTGCTAATCAAGATGAAATTATTTATTGCGAATCAAGACACTCATAAATACAATAGAATATTAAATATTAGTATTCATATTACAATTTACATATTATAACTTAAGTAAGATTAATCTATAGTCTTGTATTAAGAGTTTCACCATTCACCTCAGCAGAATACAATTAGCTACTCATGATTTGAATAAAAAAAAACATGCATAATTTTATTAATAAAAGAAAAAGAAATTATAATAAAGCTTGAAAAATTAGAACACACAATAACTGAAACTCCACAATTTTCAGAGAAAAAACTATGGAACATACTTCTTTTCTAAGGTGTTGAGCACCTGTATTTATAGTAGATGGCTCAACACATTCCATGCAATTTGCAAATTGCATGTTTGGTGAGAATTGACAACACATCGAAATCTTTTTTTTTCTTGTTCTTTTTGTTTTTTTATTAATTAAAATTACACGCAACATATTTTGAAATTTTCATCAATTTTAACTTTCAAAACTTCAGAATTAGAAAATCTTTTAAATTAAAGTTATAGATATTTGAGTCTTCTTTCATCTAAAACTATAATTAACTCAATCTGATATTGAAGTAAAATGTTATGGCCAAAATACGAAAATTACGTAAAGCTGGAATTTCCAAAATTATACACTGTTAGAACGTTATTTTAAGTTTCTGCCCTTCAAAATCCAAATGTTACGTCCATTTTTCTAGTTATGCATCCAAATTATTATTTCACCTATATAAGAAATAAAAATCACAATAAAAATATATAAAACATAAATTTATTTATTATTTCACAAATGTGCTAAATTAAGTGGATTAATGATAATACAAGTGTAAAATGATTAAATTTCATTTTAATAAATATACACTTTGTAGTATTCATCAAATATTCTAACCGAATCTGGAAAACTAATTTTTTACATTTAAATTATATTTATATAAAATTAATAAATTTTGGACCCGGGTACCTGAAATATAGAGCCGCATGGATCCAGATCATGGCAAACCCAGACCAGATCTAAAAATCCTGATTTTTTAAATCTTTTTTCAATTATATTTTTATAAATTTAATAAAATTATAGGTATGAATTTCCTGGCATAATTTTTTTTTTTTTGCAGACCCGAATGTTCCAAACCCAAGTCTTCCGAGTCTATAGGGGTCCGGTCCGAAAATTAATGAGTCTGGATTTTCGCTACCCTTGCTTGGAAATTTTTTTTGTGGACACGGATCTTTCGGGTGTATACTGATTCAGGTCGGATCCGATTCCAAAATTTCCTAGGTTTGTCTATTTGTGGGTCTAAAATTTCGCTATTCGAGTCCAAATTTTTTTTTACTGACTCATGTTTTCTGGATATACGCAGATTGAGGTTTGACTGGACCTTTTGTTATCCTTACTTCTAACCACCGGAAAATATTTTCTGAAAAATATATTGGATGCGCTAAACAATTGAAAATATTTTTTAGGCGATATCAAAACATCTAAAAACACCATAAGAATATTTTACTTATGAAAATTATTTCCGTCGAAATAAACGGACCCAAATTTAAAAGGAAAGGAAAAGAAAAAATGGTTGAAACTTGAAATGCACAATTTCATTCATCAAATGGGTTTCAAGTTAATGTTTCATAAATGTTCATTGCCAATTTTACCCTTGATGTCGTTTAATATGACCAAAAATCTGCTTTCTTTTGTCGCTTCATGTACAACCAACCAGGACGGGGCGTAATCAGAAATTTTCTCAGACAATTTAAATTATAATTTATTTTTTTTAATGTTTATCGTGTTTTGTTTTTATTCAAGTTATTTTAAATTTTATCACTGATCAAGTTAATTAAATTTAAACATTTAAACTAGAGATAATAATAAATATTATAAATCAATCGAGTTATTTTTATAATTTTAACATTAAGATGTGTCATTTTCATAAATTTAACAAGTACAAAGTCCTTTTTAAAAAAAAAAAAAAAAAACCGATTAAAAAGAATATTAAAATCCAAATGGGGCACTTGACCAGTTGCTCCTCACGTGGCTCCATGCGGCTTGGCTCTTACCTTTTTTTGCCCAAACAATAAATTTCACAAAGGATTGAAAAAATATGGATGAACTTTCCCATTGAAAATGCAAAGGAAATACAATCTCTCCATGTATTGCTTCAAGTGGAAATCATCAGAATCCTTGTTTTGCAAATTCTGAAGAAGAGATTATTCCCATTAATATTCTTCCTAAATCCTCCAGCCCCTAGTGATCATCATAATATGTGGAAGGAGTGGCAACAGGATGACAATAATGAGGATAATAGCTGCAATTACAGCATAACATGTCCATTTTCTTGAGCCTTTCTGTAATTCCCTGGCCTCTTGAAGCTGCTCAGTACCCCTTCTAACAAATGAACTTGCATGTGCAACATGACTTTCAATGTCATTTAATTGGTGACCCTGTGATTCCACAAGAGCAGCCATGTCCAGAAACACCTGATGAAGCTCAAGTAAATTTTTCTCTATCTCTTTTACAGAATCATGTCTCTCTTGAATTTCAGATATAGTATCCAGAATCTGACCCCTGCCTTGTTCTTGAATTGCCTTTTGCAAGAAACTTTCACTTTCACCGCTTGCTATCAAGTTCTCAATTGTTTCTTCATCCGCTTGCTGTCCTGTGACTGTAAAATATCTCCTTTCCACTGTCTCTTTATACTCCGATTGCATTTTGTTTCTAAAATTCTGAAAATCATCCATCAAATCCTTGAGGTTTTTCCCCAATCCGCCGACAACTGAGGTCCTGGTTCTATCAGCCGACGAGCCAGGACCGCAACCAGGGACATTCCGGCTAGCTGCATTGGACCGTTCCAGGGCTTCAAGCTTTCCTTTAATGATCTTGACGCGTTTCAAGACTTGCTGAACATCGGTGTCCATTCGAGCACGGAGCTCTTTCATGGTCTTGGCATTATGAACAACATTGCTTTCCTCATTTGCTTCTTGTAATCTCTTGTAAAGCTTCTCAACATTTTTCATCTCCTCCTTCACATTCTCAACATCTTCAAAAAATTTATCAAGATTGTCACCCTCTCTCCCAGCTTCAATATCATCTTCATACGCCTGTGTCTTCAGGTCAGTATACTTTTTGAAAGAACTTGAGATCAGATCATTCATCTTGATCAATGATTTTAAAAAAAGAATTATCCAAATGGGTTCTTTTAGAAAAGATTAATTCTTTTACAAGTTTGGGGAAGCAAGGCATTAATGAATGTGTAATGAGGAAGAGAGGGAAGTGATGAAATGTGGGTTAGGCTTAATTTGGAATTAAGACTAGCTAATTAACTTTGCTTTTATCTAAAATAGCATATGATCATAAATGGCTTTTCTTTCTTTGTTCGATTTTTTTTGTTGACTAAGTCATTCATTTTTATTTCGTCCAAACCACAAAAGCAAGCTGACCGTAGAGAAATGCTATTAAGCCATTTCTAACTTGGAACAGACGGACATACATTTAATTGATGGACGTAATTTTTGATTTCGTTAAGGATTCATTTGACTGTTTTTGACGCAAGTTTTGCGCTATTATGCATCCTTGAAAGCTGGAAATTCGATTTTTATCCAAGGTTCCGACCTTATATGAAATTATTCAATAACTCTAATTAAGACAAGTCAAAGATAGAGCAATTATAATTTGAATAGATAGAGCAATTATAATTTGAATTAAACAATCATCCTTGTTTTGCAAATTCTGAAGAAGAAATTATTCCCATTATTATTCATCCTAAATCCCCCAGCCCCTAGTGAACATCATAATATGTGGAAGGAGTGGCAACAGGATGACAATAATGAGGATAATAGCTGCAATTACAGCATAACATGTCCATTTTCTTGAGCCTTTTTGTAATTCCCTGGCCTCTTGAAGCTGCTCAGTACCCCTTCTAACAAATGAACTTGCATGTGCAACATGACTTTCAATGTCATTTAATTGGTGACCCTGTGATTCCACAAGAGCAGCCATGTCCAGAAACACCTGATGAAGCTCAAGTAAATTTTTCTCTATCTCTTTTACAGAATCATGTCTCTCTTGAATTTCAGATATAGTATCCAGAATCTGACCCCTGCCTTGTTCTTGAATTGCCTTTTGCAAGAAACTTTCACTTTCACCGCTTGCTATCAAGTTCTCAATTGTTTCTTCATCCGCTTGCTGTCCTGTGACTGTAAAATATCTCCTTTCCACTGTCTCTTTATACTCCGATTGCATTTTGTTTCTAAAATTCTGAAAATCATCCATCAAATCCTTGAGGTTTTTCCCCAATCCGCCGACAACTGAGGTCCTGGTTCTATCAGCCGACGAGCCAGGACCGCAACCAGGGACATTCCGGCTAGCTGCATTGGACCTTTCCAGGGCTTCAAGCTTTCCTTTAATGATCTTGACGCGTTTCAAGACTTGCTGAACATCGGTGTCCATTCGAGCACGGAGCTCTTTCATGGTCTTGGCATTATGAACAACATTGCTTTCCTCATTTGCTTCTTGTAATCTCTTGTAAAGCTTCTCAACATTTTTCATCTCCTCCTTCACATTCTCAACATCTTCAAAAAATTTATCAAGATTGTCACCCTCTCTCCCAGCTTCAATATCATCTTCATACGCCTGTGTCTTCAGGTCAGTATACTTTTTGAAAGAACTTGAGATCAGATCATTCATCTTGATCAATGATTTTAAAAAAAGAATTATCCAAATGGGTTCTTTTAGAAAAGATTAATTCTTTTACAAGTTTGGGGAAGCAAGGCATTAATGAATGTGTAATGAGGAAGAGAGGGAGGTGATGAAATGTGGGTTAGGCTTAATTTGGAATTAAGACTAGCTAATTAACTTTGCTTTTATCTAAAATAACATATGATCATAAATGGCTTTTCTTTCTTTGTTCGATTTTTTTTGTTGACTAAGTCATTCATTTTTATTTCGTCCAAACCACAAAAGCAAGCTGACCGTAGAGAAATGCTATTAAGCCATTTCTAACTTGGAACAGACGGACATACATTTAATTGATGGACGTAATTTTTGATTTCGTTAAGGATTCATTTGACTTTTTTTGACGCAAGTTTTGCGCTATTATGCATCCTTGAAAGCTGGAAATTCGATTTTTATCCAAGGTTCCGACCTTATGTGAAATTATTCAATAACTCTAATTAAGACAAGTCAAAGATAGAGCAATTATAATTTGAATTAAACAATCACCCTTAATTCTTAGTTATAAAATAACGCAATTATATGAAAGGAATATATAAATCAACACCAGTAATTTGGTTGACGGAGTGGAAAATTCTCGTGAGTAAAAAATCACTCCGGGAATAGGCCAACACTCGAATCCACTTATAATGAGAAAACTTACAGCGATAGTATAGAACTTTTGGTGACAACTTCATCGACTCGAATACCTCTAAACTGTAATAACCCGAAGAACTCTCCAAGCCCGCACCAAGTGATTTTATTCAGAGCCATTGAAGTCTCTACATGAATTCCAATCAACCTTGCGAACTCACAATGCCAGAACTCTGACTACCAATCTTCCTCCTTTAGAACTCTGAAGGCTTAGGAAATAGAGTTAGAGTTGTGTTTTTGTGTTGATGGTTATCAAAGGATAATCTTACAAAAGAAAAGGGAATCAGTGAAGTCTTCTAGGTTGATTGTCAAGAATGAAGAAATAAAGTATATGGTGGCTCTCAGAATAGTGTTTCTTCACATGGGTAAAGTGGCTATGTGTTTGTTTAAATTGGTAGGGTAAAGATATGATTTTCCCTATGTAAAATTGGCTTAAAACGCGTCCAAAATAACTCACTTACGCAAGGGCATTCGAACGCCCCTCAAACGCGCCTCAAACACAAAGTTTTTGCTTGGCGTTAGAATGCTTCGACGAACGTTGCAAACACACATCACAGACTTGTTTTGAGGTGGAAATTAAAATTTTTATAACTTTCTCGTCCCTTGGCCAAATTATACGTTCTTTATATGTACGCAATCATCTTCGAGTATACTTTCCAATGACATTGATATCATATTAATTGGAGCTCTAAATCTTCTTAAATGTCCAAAAGAGTGAAGGTCACTCTGATATCTCCATCTGATGTTGTCCAAATACTTGTCCAATTGCTCCGAGACCTTTAAGACTCATTACAACTCGATTAAATTTATTTTATTACGGAAGTTGTCAACACATATGGAACTAACAAAAGCAATTATAGTTAGAGATGACAATCGATTGAGATGTGTTAGGATTTAACAATTTCGGTATTATCTTGATTATAGATTACGAATGAAAAAATCGTCTCAGATTCCAAACCTGACGGTTTAAGGTTTGGGACTTTTAAGTAAAAATATTAAGTTTTTGGATAAAAATTATCATGAATCCTATATTAAATTATACAAAATTAAGATTTAAAATTTTCTATCATCCCTACTAATAATTTAGCGCTTTTTTAGAAAATAAACTCAAGTATTTCTTTGATAGGGATTATTATTTCATTCCAATTCCCCGAAAATGTGGAATAATCACTATTTAGTCGAGAATTATCTGAAGTAGGCCGATACCACCCTATACATTTGATAATTGTAACCTATCTATCTATAATGCTAAGCTTACACAATCAAGATACAAATTGTATCCCAAATAATGTAGCGTGAATCAATGAGTATCACATGTAAGATAATTATCGACTTTTTGCATCATTATTAATGTCATAATTATGTTTTTTTTTTAGAAGCGTTGTAAACTCGTTGTCAAACCATCCGATCCGAACTTAAGCGGAACATATAAATCTCTAACTGTCTCAAATTCTTATAAGAAACACACCCCCTAAATTCAATCACAAGACCTGGAAACCAAATCCTGAGGCCAAATCCTAAATCTTACACCACCAAACCAAGTCCACTAAATATTTTACACTAATAATAAATTTCACAAATCACTTGTAAATCAAATCTTTACATTTCACAATGAACTTGTTTGAGGTATATTTTGAAATGCATAACCATGTCACCAAGCTCTAAGAATGGCAAGTTCAGTTTCAAAAATAAGAAGGAACCACACTTTTTGGTTTCCATGATTTTCCAAGACAAATATAAATCCAATGCTAAGTTAGTAAGTTGTATTATTTTGGGAATTTGGCAAAATTAGTAAAAAAAAAAAAAAAAAAAAAAAAAATTTATCATTTGTGAAATTGAGCCATAAAATTTTATTAAAATGATCATTTTCTCCGAAGTAGACTTCGGAGAATCCAAATTCTTCGAAGTCTACCTCGAACTTCTTTTTTTTTTAATTTTTTTTATTTAAAACTTCGGATATCCAAAATTATGATATATATATATATATATATATATATTAATAAAATAAATTTTATTTAATTATGATTTATTTTTTGGACTAATTTTTCTATTTATTTTTTTGCTTTTGGGACTTATATGTAAAGAAATAATATATATATATAACAATTAATTATACAACAAAACAGCTAATTATACATCAAAATGAAAAAAAAAACACTACATATCAAAATCAATATCAGCTAATACATCATCAGACCTAATATCTCTCTCAGGTGACATCCTCCTCATAATCTCTAATGTCTTGACACACTCACAAAATGGTTCTTTTACTCCTAAGTATAAGAATGTCGGAGTAATAAAATAACCTGGTTAGTCCAGGGTCGATCCACAAGGAATATATTTAGTAAAATAAAAATAACAATTCAAGTGACAAAAAAAGGTTGAATTATTTGAAGTGATGGAAAATTTTAAATTGGACTGCAATAATAAATTAAAATGTTGTGGGTTAAGTGTAACACTCTGCCAAAGGTAAGGTGCTACCGACAGGAGACAAGATTAACTCATCTCCATAAGCCTCTAAATTTACTGAAAATCCGGCATGATGTATCCTAACAACTGAACAACCTGGATCTCAGTCCAGCATCAAAACGAATCTGAAATAAATATCTTATATCAAAATGGACTTCAAGTCCAAACCAACACACCAAAATCATCACCTAAGGGCTTTGTGCCCATATCATCTATCAACACTCAATGACTCTGTGCCCACAACATCATAAGCAATCAAAATTTTAACTTATAAATACAAACCACGTGCTCAACATAAAAATAACAGAACATCAATCACAAATCCTAGGCCTCTAAACCTTTCCCAAGACACTTGCGAGGGTGACTGCCGCTTGGGTAATCCGCGCCTCGAGTATGACTTCCAAAGTTGGAATGGTTGACCCATCAGGTAGCCAACCTGTAAAACTAGTAAACTGGTTTAGTGTGAGTTATAAAAACTCAGTAAGTAACCATGCTATCACTACAAACATAACATACAAGTCAATCACATTAGAAGTTTTTTAAATTTACTAAGTTACGACGAGTTCAGAGTTATCAACTTTTGTTATCATTTATACTTTATTCATGTCAAAGTTTCATATTTTCATGTCTACATACATGCCAATCTCATAACTAACATTCAAAGCTTACAAAGTAAAACTTGAATACCATAGAGTATATCATTTAACATCAATTCCACTTCAATCACGTGAAACACGAAGTCATACATCTATACTTTTATCACAAATATCCATATTTGAAATATCATCAAATCGACAGGTCAAACAAACCTTCTTCAATTACGGTAGCCTCATAATGACTTAGCATGCGTGGATCATATGCATTCATACATATCATAACTCACTTTTCCTATATTCATGCAAATATAATTTTAGAATTCTTACACATATATGTACATATGATAATAACTGAGCAAATATATTTTACAACATCTTACACTCACACTGGTTTTCAAATCATTCATTCATTTTACAATAATATTCACAGTTCCAAATATCACGAATTCTATCGTACACACAGAAACACAGACATACATACAATCATCGTACAATTGACAATGAAGCATACATAATAGCCAATACATAAAAGAAAACATAATCAAACAATACATACACACATATCACGTGACACAAACTCATCACACTATCTCACATACACATACACATATATGTCAAGCATTGTTTATCATCTGTATCATCAAACACATACTTGTATATATCAAACATATGTATATACATGTTATTTTGAATTTCTGATACCATAGTCTTTTATTATTCTCATATCCTTTACCTATCAATCAAATACATACTGTTTTCAAAATTATTTCTGAAACATTATTATAGTATCTTATTCATTATACACTTCCATTCATTTTCATATCTTATCAATCGCATACTTTTATCAGTCAGGAAAGACTCAGCTTATCATCACATACCAAAATAAATACGTGTACCAATACTTATACATATCCATATACGTACCATTACACATTCATACACTTACATACATAAACACTTGCATATAAACATTGAGCTCGTCAAGTACTTCACTTTATAGTATAGCAATAACAAGAAATCCATACATGTGATGGTCGATTATTTAACCATACATAGTCATGCACTTCTTTCTCAATATCATCTCTTATCTATTTTCGTCTAAACCTAAACACTTCAATCATTTATATATATATATATATATATATATATATATAAAAAAACATAAATCAACTTTCAAGTATCCATCACATGGGTTACTTACCTGGCTTCGTGAGCACTCCAAGTTCTAATCACATCTGTCAAAACAAACGGTGAAATATCGTCAGAAATACGACTTACAGAGTTCTAGACTAAACTACGATAAAATTTTGGATCTTTCTGGAATAACCAAATCAAGTTCGTTTTCAATGTTTTCAATTTCAATTATCTTAAAACACCATTAAAAACTATTACAAGCCACTAGTTCACCTAAATTCTCGGTTTATGTATTTTTGTAAAATCTTCGAAAAAAATTCCTCAAACACTACGGAATGGTCTCAAACCCTTCGAACCTACCCGGATTTATCCAAACATGTTCGTAATATCATAAATAACTCGTAACTGTCATCAAAATCAAAACATATCTTCATACGTAAAAACTCATTTTTACTGAAAACTTACATATTCTATCGGATCGACCAAACTCGTTCCATTTTCACTCGAATTCTACCAAATAAACATATTTGATATACTAATACTCAAACAATTCAATTTATATCAATACTCTACTCTATGAAGCTATTGGATACATCCGAACATTTATCTATAAACTTGAAATTAACGACTTTTTACCGGGTGGTCTTACTGAGATTCCGAGGGCATATACGGACTCCAAACGATCCCACGAACGCGCTGGATTCGACGAAATGTCGATCGGAGATACTGTTCATCATAGATCACTATTCATCAAAATCTTCATTCCTCATTTCACGTGCAACCGTGCACGAAATAGAAAATTTGTCATCGCCAAGTTGTAGTACTCTCTGAGAGCTTTGATTTGGCGGGTGGCTCGGGTCGTGAAATGAAGCGACGGGCCGAAATCGGAATACCCATTACTTGTGTGAATTTCCCCTTCCTAGCACTGTCGCTGGCTTTTCTGGCGTCGCTGCCGACCACTGATGGCAAGGGGAAGTCCCGACGCTCAGGCTGGCACCAGCTCACCGACCGATGGTGGTCGTAGTGGTGGCCGGCGAGTCCACCACCCAACTAGCGTGAGAGGTCCAATAGGCTTTGAGTGAGAGGACAAGATATGTTTTGAAATTTTCGCAATTATAGAAAATATAGGGTATTTATAGGAAAATTTTTGAAAATTACATTCTGACCCCCAAAAATTATAATAAAGCCCCCGTCATGGAACTTTCACAAAATTCACATTTTTGAAGCCCTTCTGATGCAAATTTTGAAAAGTGCTCAACGGAAAAAACGAGTCTGAAGTTCAAGAATCAGCTCAATCGAAGTTCGTTTGTAATTTTTATAGGCAACACAAGAAATTTTTACGCATATAACGATAAAATCAGAAATCACGTAACCATTTCTCATAACCATGCGTTTTCCAAAGCGACGAAACTTCACTTAAAAATATTCTCATCTATTTTCCAACACATAAAGTCTAATTTTCGAATATCGTCCCTTACTAAATCTTTTACTTTTGTTGACGGCTGATTTCATTCCAGGGGCAGTTTCGAGATAACTCCCCCGAAATAACCTTCCCTCAACCTTTAATTTGTTTGGTTTGAGGATGACCAAAAGCATATTTAGCGAAAAACCAGAATAAACCATAGGAAGATCGAAGAGAAAGTATTTAACATGGTTCGGCGAAGCTCGTCCAACCTACGTCCACGGTTACAAAGAGGGGTGGGGGTTCTTTTATTACTAAACCGAGCTTGGCCGATCTGTTTAGGCTGAGATATAAAGGAATCGAGCAGGTTGTTTTGATGTTCTCTTACAAATTGTGCTTAAACGAAAAATGTTGTCACCCGTACAAATGTGATTTGACTTCCTTTATATACTACTTTACATGGATATTGTTCCTGCATCTCTCTGGCGTCAGCCTAAAAGATTTGCAGATTTTCGGTGATTTGGACAGGTTCTCTTCCCCATTCTGACACCGCCGAAAGTAGAACCTTCCCAAGGGATTTCCGTCACATCACGCAGTAAAGGCGCGTTGTCAGACCCTCTTTATTTAATGATGACAGCCTGCTTAATTTTGAATGCGAGAGCTTTAGGAGGGAAAAATTCCAGTTGCCATGATCCTACCTCGGGCTTCTAAGAGGTCGGCTAGATGACGAAAGGAACTGCTCTTTCCTCTTCCGACCTACCTGCTATACTGATATCTTGACTTCGGGAGAGGGCGAAAATGAATCCAATATGATGGCCTACTGTGGTCGGCATGGGTTCTGATGCGGTCGGTCTTTGAAAACTGTCCCAAGCTACATACTTTGGTCGGACAAATCCAGGAGACTGTGTCTAAGCTCTCTTTCTAGCCGAGGAATAATCCACACTCTCTGAACATCTGTCCCTCCAAAAGGGAGAATCTCATCTCTGTCCTTGCCACTTTATTCAAAGTACTTGTCATAAAAAACACCATCAACATCTGTCCCCTAGTTCTTGGTATCAACGAGCTAGTGAGTTGATGTCGGGAACTCTATATATATATATATATATATATATATAAGATGGTGTGCTGATCAATCGGTCGGTGGTCACTCTGGGAACCACAGAGAAAAACTGCATTGATTGCCAAAATTGGTCATTCATGTCATCTTTATGTGCTCGATAAAAGAGGATATTGATGCCTATCCATGGAGAAGATGCATCGCCTTTACGCTGATGACGATCGACCTGGTGGGACATAACCCGACCAAAAACTAGCAGAACACATGGCTCCGAGGGAATGTTACCTCCCCGGACAAAAAAAGAGTCGGGCATGGAGGAAACGCTCCGACCCCATGGTAATTGAAAAACCTCTCCGTGGGACGTAATTCATCCCCAAGATAGTGGAATATTTGGTGTCGGCGGAATGAATCCAGCCCCAAACTGGTGGAACATATAGTATTGGAGGAACGAATCCAGCCCCGAACTAGTGGAACATATAGTATCGACGGAATGAATCCAGCCCCGAACTGGTGGAACATATAGTATCAGCGAAACGAATCCAGCCCCGAACTGGTTGAATAATACAGACTTGGCAGAACGAATCGAGCCCCGAGCTGGTGCCTGGTGGAATAATAAAGACTCGGCGGAACGAATCCAGCCCCAAACTGGTGGAATATATAGTATCGGTGGAACGAATCCAGCCCCGAGCTGGTGGAATAATACAAACTAGGCGAAACGAATCCAGCCCCGAGCTGGTGGAATGGATGAGACTTACACGAGGGAAGGTTTTCAACCCCGGAGGCTCTGCTAACCCTGGCGCAGATGTCCCCTTGCCAGACCAGCGAAAAATAAAAAATTTGGAACAAGGTAAAACTAACAAAGGGTGTGGGTGATTTAGCACATACCCCAAAAAGGAAATCATAAGTGAAAATAACAACTCGGATTCCCCGGTACAGCGTCCCACCCGAGGTCCCCAAAACATAATTCTGAATCTTGCAATTCAGTATCCCAGCTAGCCAGGCTACCGATACACCGATCCAGGCGGTCAGGCAATTCCCCACGGGGGACATGGACACCCCGTGCGTGCCTTTCCTGTGTGGTACTCAGCGGGGTTCACAAACCGACTCGTAGGGGCAGAAACCTCCCTAGGTCTGATTTACCCGCGGCTCCTACAACCAAGGGCGCCATCCGGCCAAACCAAGCCAGGTGGCCTGAAAACTCCTGCAATCAATGCTGTCTTTCGGCCAACCCAAGCCAGGTGGTCTGAAGACTCCTGAAATCAATGGCGTCTTTCGGCCAACCCAAGCCAGGTGGTCTGACGGTTCATAACAGGTCTCAGCAGCTGACCTACATGGGGAGAAACGTCCATGGGTCCGGTTTACCCGGGATCATGATGGTCATGGAGGCAATTAAGCCATCCACGTGCCATACTCTCCAAAAGTCTTCAACGGGACTCGCCAGCCGACCTGCAAGGGGAGAAACATCCTTGGATCTGGCTTACCCGAGCTACTCCTCAAGAATGCGAGCCACAGGGTAGTAACTCTCCGGCCTCAGGGGTTTGATAATGACACTCGGGAGTGGTGCGCCACGAGGGGTTCACGCGTTTCCCGCTTGCGCTCCATCCCTTGACGCTTTCTGGATCCTCAAAAGCAAAAGGAACCCAGTCGGAACACTTCTGCCCGGGGGTTTGATAATGATACCCGGGAGTGTTGTGCCACGGGTTTGGTGCCCTTCCTAGTTATTGATCGCCCCTTCACATTGAGGGCATCCCAGAAATATCGAATAGTATTTTCAAACTTAATTTAACAACAAGTGAGGGGAACAAGTTTCTTAATTAGATAGGGAAAAACATGCTCATATTCGTGAGACCTCCTGCCCTTCTTACTGCTCTTGGCGGGTCATTTCAAGAGTGGTTTTACAGTGTTCTTCTAGTTTTGATTAGTTTAGTTGACTACTAGCAGCTTTGAAGGAAAAAGAACTATTGGAAGTACTTCCTCAACATTTCGGCGTTCCAGGATTTCTAGAGCTGGGTACCGTTCAGTTGTTCCAAAAGATAAGTGCTCGGTCTCACGATCTCTATTACTATGTACGGTCCTTCCCACTTGGCGCCCAGTGAACCCTCCTCTGGCCGGCGGGTATTCAACGTAATCCTCCTCAAAACCAAATCTCTGGGAAGGAAAGATCGGACATAAACCCTCTTATTGTAGAATCGTGCCATTCTTTGTCGCCGCACTCCCGTTCTTATTGCCGACTTTTCTCGTTTTTCCTCGGATAGGTCAAGATGATTCCTGATGAGTTCTTCATTTTGTTCGGCCTCAACGTGCCGGACCCGGTGGGTGATCATCCTGATTTCTGTTGGGATTACTGCTTCACACCCGTAAGCCAGTAAGAATAGGGTTTCACCTGTTGAGTTTTTGAAAGTCGTCCTATGCGCCCATAATACTTCTGGCAACTCCTCGACACAAAGGCCTTTGCAAGACCCAAGCCGGGCTTTCAGATTTTCCTTGATTGTCTTGTTGGCGGCTTCAACTTGCCCGTTAGACTTGGGATGAGCAGGTGAGGTGAATCTTAAGGAAATCTGAAGATCTTCGCAAAGTTTCTGAAACCCTTTATTGTCGAACTATTTTCCATTGTCGGTAATGATGGCCCGGGGAATCCCAAACCGGCAGACGATATTCTTTTTCATGAAGTCCGTAGCCCTCTTTTCGGTGATTGTAGTCAAAGGCTCGGCCTCCACCCACTTGGTAAAATAATCAATGGCAACAATAGCATACTTAGCCTGTCCCCTACCCGCTGGCATGGGCCCGATAATGTCCAGTCCTCATTGGGTGAACAGCCAGGGACTCACCAGTGAAGTCAACTATTCCGCTGGCTGATGATGTAGGTTAGCATTCTTCTGACATCCCTCACACTTTCTGGCCATCTTTATCCCATCCTGGTGCATGGTCAGCCAGTAAAATCCTTGTCTCAACGCCTTTAACGCGATGGATTGTCCCCCGGCATGGCTTCCACAAATACCTTCGTGGATTTTCCTGAGTATGTAGTCGGCCTCCTCTGCCACGAGGCACCTCAAAAGTGGCACCGTGTACCCTCTTCTTTATAATATCTCTTTTATCAGGAAAAATCTTGAACTTCGGTGTCTCAGCTTTTTTGCTTCCTTTTTATCTCTGGGCATCTCCCATGTCTCCAAATACTTCTTAATTGGGTTCATCCAAGAGGTTTCATCCCCTACCTTAACTTCCATTACTCCCGGTTCACCCACACCCCTTTCTTATAGACAAATTAGCGGTACGGTCCTAGGCATCTCTGATTTAATTGAAGATGCCAGTCGAGCTAGTGAATCCGCTTGATGATTGTTTTCCTGGTTGATCTGTTCAAACTGTACATTACCCATCTATCTGACCATCTTCTTTACCTTCGCCAAATATGCCACCATACTAGGCTCCCTAGCCTGAAAATCGCCTTTCAGCTGTTGAATAGCCAACTGGGAGTCGCTCTTTATGATCACATCTCGGACGCCCACAGCAGCACACAATCTTAATCCGACAAAATGGCTTCATACTCTGCTTCGTTATTGGTGGCTTCAAAAGCAAACCTCAAGGCATAGACCAACTCTCCGTCGTCACTACTTTACAACACGACCCCTACCCCACTACCTTGTGAACTAACCGATCCATCCATAAATAACTCCCACTTGGTCTCTGAAACCTCCAAAACCTGAGGGCCGGTGAACTCGGCCACAAAGTCTGCCAGAGCCTGCCCTTTCACCATTGCCCTTGGCAAGTAAGTTATATCATACTCACTCAACTCCACCGAACATTTTACCAACCGGCCCGAAACCTCTGGCTTGTATAGGATCTGTCTCAACGGGTGGTTAGTATAGACTCCAATGGGGTGAGCCTGAAAGTATGGCCTTAGCTTCCTGACAGCTGTAACCAATGACAGTGCTACCAACTCATGGACCGGATACCTCGTCTCCGCATCCAGTAAGGCTTTACTGATGTAGTATATCGGTCTTTGGTTCTTATCGGCCTCCTGCACTAGCACTGAACTCACCACATACTTAGATACAGATAAATACAAAAACAATGTCTCACCAGGATTTGGCTTGGCCAGAAGTGGAGGCTGGGCCAAATACTGCTTAAGCTGTGCGAAGGCTTCCTCGCACTCCTCTGTCCATATGACATCCTTCCTAATCTTCTTAATCAACATAAAGAAAAGGGTGACAGTTGTTGGTAGCGCGAGATACGAATCGATTCAGTGCGGCCACCCGACCTATCAGGCTTTGTATTTCTTTGACTGTCCTAGGGGACCTTAAATCCAGGACGGCTTGAATCTTCTGTGGATTTGCCTCTATCCCACGTGCACTGACCATGTACCCTAAAAATTTCCCCAAGGCCACTCCAAAAGCACACTTCTCCAGATTCAACCGCATGTTGTGCTTTCTTATCAACTCGAAAGTTTATGCAAGATCTACCAGATGATTCTCTGGTTTCATTGTCATTGTTATCATATCGTCAACGTACACTTGCTTAGTTTTTCCAATGATGGGCTTAAAAACCTTATTCACTAACCTCTAAAACATTGCTCCCGCGTTCTTCAAACCAAAAGGCATTACCCTATAACAATACAGCCCTCGATCCGTGATGAACGTGGTCTTCTCCTCGTCCCCGGGATGCATTTTCACATGGTTGTATCCCGAAAATGCATCCATAAAAATGAGTAGCCTGTGACAGGCAGTTGAATCCACCAACTGATCTACCTTTAGGAGCGGGAAACTATCCTTTGGGCAAGCTTTATTAAGGTCGGTGAAGTCCACACACATCCTCCACTTCCCGCTAGGCTTCTTTACCAAAACCACATTAAAAACCTACTCTCGGTATTTTACCTATCGAATGAAACCTTCCTTCAACAACCCTTCGACCTCGGCCGTAATCACCTCACAGCACTCTTGGTTGAATACTCTTCTTTTTTGCTTAACTGGCTTGTGACTTGGGTCCGCTGCCAAATGATGGCTGATAAACTTGGGGTCTATCCCTGGCATGTCATTGTGTTCCCAAGCGAAGATGTCTGCATATTGCTTCATAAGTTCCAGGAGACCCTTCTTCAGGCCCTCCTCTAACCTTGCTCCCACCTTGATGACCTTTTCTGGACCAAAGAGTTCGACCGACTCGAGCTCCTAGACAGCTCCCGAATGGGGAAATTTATTGACCCGTGTATCCGGACATCCATCTAATTCCTCATCCTCCTCCTCCTCTCTTCTTCTCTTCTTCCACCGATCATGCTCAACACAAAGTGTTTCTCTCGGGGTGGGAAACTTTATCTTCAAGTAATAACACGACATGGAGGCCTTCGTTTTCATCATGAATGACCAGCCCATTATGACCTGATAGCTACTTATATAACCCACCAATGTGAAATCTACCATGATCGTTCGGGTGCGTGGGGGAGCTCCGACTGTCATGGCCAACTGAATTATCCCCAGCGGGACGACTGTCACTCCCCCGAAACCATACAAAGGTGTCCCGTCCGGGATGACCGTCGCATACTCAATTCCTAGCCCATCCAAAGCTGCCCTGGATATTATATCGGTCGCACTGCCCGGGTCTACCAAAATTTTGTCTACCTCAGCTCCCCCAATCACCGCCTTGATTATCAATGCATCATCGTGTGGAAAGCTCACCCCACGCGTATCCTTGTCAGTAAATATTATTGGGACCGATCGATCACTATGTGTGCCTTGGGCCTATCCCATTGACATTACCTCTGATCCCCGAGCCCTGCCGTAGTTTTTTCTCGATCGGTTTGAATTTCTGGCCAGGGTTCTCCCCCAGCGATGGTATAAGTTTGCATGGACTCCTGCTACTACCGAGCCCCTCCGGCTCCCCGGCTGATGTACTCATTCAAATACCCATTATGCGTAAGATTTTTCATTTGCTCTCGCAAATCCCTACAGTTTTCGGTCGAATTTCCCCTCATATTATGGTGCACACAATAGTGTTGTTGGGTTTTCTAGGTCAAACCAAGATCAATTAAGCAAGAAATCATGTGAATATAACAAAGTAAGAATGCGAAAAATACTCACTTTGATCGGTTTTGGATGTAGGAGATAACAAAAAATCTAAGCCTTTGTGTTGTGCTCCAAGCTCCCATTTGATGTATGTTGAGCTTCCAAGCTTTATGAATGAGATTCCAAACTCATGGGAAAGGTTTCCCTATCACCTTTGTATGATCTCTTTATGTGTTAGCAAAGGAAAATTTTGCAACAAAAATTTCCTTTCCTCTTGTGTATGTCTCGGCCAAGCCAATAAGAGGAGAAGAAAATGAAGGCCATTCGACCAAGAGAGAGTTGGAGAGGGAGAGTTTAGCTTTTGGTATATTTGATTTCTAAAACCAATTACACTTATGAAAATTCAACTCCAAATTTGGTATATGCTTTTCCAAAAAGCATAAAGCAAATTGGAGTGAAAATTGACATTCAATGCCTCCATCTACTCCCATCATGAATAGTGACTAGATGTCAATCATAAAAAGGTGACATGAATTCCATCACTAAAGTGACAGGCGATGTGACTTGCGATGTGACTTGTGGGCCCCACTTTAATTCAAAATCCGAATAGGCCCGCAAACACATTCGTGGCTCGGGTTCGTTAATTCCAAATCAAATTTAATTAAATAATTATGCCTAGCAAAATTACTATTCACGTCGCTCGCGAATTAATTCTAAATTAATTCGCTCGCCCGAATTAAAATCTAATTTTAATTCCGCGTCGAAATCTAATTTCGTTTAATATATCGAATATATTATTTTATCGATTAATTCCAAATTAATCGTTTTCTCTCTATTAATTGAATTTTATCCCAGATAAAATTCTCTGTAATTAATCTTAGATTAATTTTCTCTCTCTTCCAATTAATCCCAGATTAATTATGTTCGAGTCATACGTCATCGGTGAATCTTCAGGAAGCGACCCATGAGATCCCTGGATATGTTGGCAATAAATCTGGTCATCGGAATATCCGAATACGTGCGTACCCGGTACCACGTTCTTACCGATTTACAAGACATGGTTGGCTTCTAGCAAAGCACCGTGCCTACCCAATTCTCCAGAAATATTCTTTTAAGGAATATGTAATCTATGTCAGGCATATTATACGTAGTATTGTGTATTGCGATCCAGTATCGAATGTCACATGCTAGGCTTGGGGCTGGAATTGTGTCTGCCCCGTACGAAGCATATATCGGATCTCTGGTAACTAGTCTCTATAATCAGATAACCATGACCTAGTCATATTATCCCGATGACTGCAGTATATAAGAATACTAGTTCAGTATCATGTGTGATCATCATCTCCATATGACTGAAGTGATACTTCCATCTTGACATCACACCCAAAACACTATGATTCTCAATATACCCAGAAGAGGCGTACACAGAACCTGTTAAAGCCATGGACGACCAAAACCAAAGTATATTGATTGTCGCAAGTATTAGCGATGCAAGTCTCAGGTTAAGACCAAATACACCTACCCTGAATTGGATTTCCATAGACACATAGTCATACTACCAATGGAATTCTGAGGGGTCTATCCAGAGCGAAGCTGTTTCCGTACCATCGGTAAACACAACCTCCTATTACACTTGCATAAGTATCCAATACTTAAATATATGAGAACTATGTCGTTATACTCCCACAACGCGCACAAGTGCAATACTAGTCTATTCTGCATTATCGATGTCCAATCTTGATAATACTACGACTATGGATATGTTAATGATTAAACCTTAGTGGATTAATATTGTCTCATATCTTATTAATCTGGAACTAATCATATGGAGTTTTATCATTTATGTATCTTGGTAATCCAATTACAAATGATAAAAGAGCAATTTCATTTGTCACATAGTTAATTTGTACAACAACACCATGTTCTGTACAAATAGTGATGCTATGGGTCATAATTGTCCAACAATCTCTCACTTGGCCTATAGCCAATCACTCAAGTGTCCCACACTTGAACTATGTACGGATCGCTCAAACTTCTGCTGAGAAACAGCTTTCGTCAGTGGATTTGCAAGGTTATCATTTGATGCAATTTATTCGATCATCACATCGCCACGATGTATGATCCGAACGAATCAGATGAATAGTTGAAGTATATACTTGGATCATTTATGATACCATTAATTCTTTAGCCTGTGCTCTAGCCTAGCTCAGTTGCTAACAGAACTACTCCTAATTAAATTAGGACTATATTGATCCAAAGTACTCTATTGCTGCCTCAGCTGCAGCAATATTCCGCTTTTGTTGTTTATTCGGCAACAGTATCTTGCTTGGAAGATTTCCAGCTCACCGTTCTGTTATTCAAACAATATAGTACCCTTATTACGAATTACAGTCGTTATTGTCGGTTTGGAAACTTGCAACGGTGAACCCAGACACTTCAAGTTCTCCTCCTTCATAGCTTAAGAAAGCATTCTTAGTTCATCTAAGATACTTAAAGACGTTCTTAACATCAATCCAGTGACCATCACTTGGATTGGCCCGATTGTGACTCCATATGCTCAAAGCATATGAGACACTAAGTCACGTACATTTATTTCAATATACGATTCCTCGGAGAGTGCCAACAACTTTTAGAACTATCCCAGTAGATCCTTATTCCTAGAATAAAGGTTGTCTCTCCTAAGTATTCTATGGAGAATTTTATGAAAGCCAAGCTTTCACCGATTGTATTATGGGAATGTCATTTCTAAGAAATGAAATGTCATCATTATATAGGACAATCATTTTCAGTGCACTCCCACTAACCTCCTTATATACATAAGAATCATCTTTTGTTTTGAATTAAATCATATACCATTATGATTACATCAAAATGCTAGTTCCAAAAACGTAATGCTTGCTTCAATCCATAAATGGATCGAATTAACTTGCAAACCTTGTTTGCTTGTTAAGGTATGACAAATCCATCAGGAATGTTGTAAACATCCTCCGAAAGGTTTTCTTTGAAGGAAAGTGGTTTTGATGTTCAGCTGCCATATTTCATAAATAAAACATGCAGCATTAGCAAGCATTATCCAAATGGATTTAACATGGCAACGGATAAAAGTTTTCATCATAATTGACACAACGTTGATAACGATACATTTTAGCTACTAGCCTAGCTTTGTACGTTTGTATGTTGCCATCCATGTATGTCTTACTTGAAGACACATATAGTACCAATAGGAACAATGCCTTCCGATAAATCAACCAGTGTCCAAACTTGGTTGGTATACATGGAATCCATTTCGGTCTTCATGACATTTTACCATGAAAGGAGTCGATATCTTGTATCACTTCCTCATACGTAGCCAGTTCGTATTCCTCAATAAGATTGACATCTTCATGAGGTGAGATCAGAAACCCATACCTCCCAGGTTGTTTTCTGACTCTCTTCGGCTTACGTGGTTCTTGTGTATTAGAAGATTGTGTTGCAATTTCATCCCTGATGAAATATTTGTGTTCCGTTAAATAATCGGTGCCTGGAACAGTGTTACTCTGATTTTCATCGAGTTTTACTTTCTTCCCACTTACCACTGCATATAGGTATTCCTCTTAGGAAAACCGCATGGAAAGCAACAATTACATTGTTCTCTTGTGAGTTGTATAAGTACTATACTTTGGTTTCCCTAGGATAACCCACAAATTAGGCACTTATCTGATTTGGATTCTAGTTTGGTATCATCCAAACATATGCCTAGCATTCCCAAATCTTCAGGAATGAGAAACCCGGTTTCTTTCCTATTCATATCTAATATGAAATCTGTCTAACAGATTTTTCATGGAACCTTATTCAAAATAAGTATTGCACTGTTTAATACGTATCCCTAGAAGGAAAATTGTTGCTTAGAGTGACTCATAATTAACCTTGCCATGTCCAACAAAGTTCGGTTTCTCTGTTCGGACACACCGTCAAATTGAGGTGTTCCGAGAGGAGTCCTTTATGAAAGAATACTATACTCTTTCAAATATTCGAGAAACTTATTACTTAAGTATTTTCCACCACGGTCTAACCGTGACGGTTTAATACTTTAGTCAGTCTGTCTATTTTCTTTGAGTTGAAACTCTAAAAGTTTCTGACTTGTGTTTCATAAGATACACATAACCTTAACGCGATGCCACATCCGTAAAGATTACGAAGTATTCATATCCACCTCTAGCCTAGCTAGATATGGGCCCACTTACTTCACTATGAACGAGGGCTAACAGATCGATGGCACTTTCACTTTTACCAAGTAAAAGATGTTTTAGGCACTTTGCCTAATAAACTAGATTCGTAGACATCATTTGATTAGAATCAAATCCGTCCTAGTACCCACTCTTTGAAAGTGTGGATATACAAGTCTTGTTATTGTGTCCCAGACAACAATGCCACAAATAAGTCTCATCTGATTAATTCAGTTTGAGCTATTTGTTTGTCATGTTATACGTTTGAGATTCATTTATATTCAAAATATAAATACTGTTATTCACATCTAATGTGTTTATCTCAATATCATCTTTATAAAATAAAACACTTAGTGTTCTAGAATATAAAGGTATACCCGCAACGGGTTAAACTTAGATATAGAGATAATATTTCTAGTCAAACTAGGTACATTATAACAGTTTCTTAATTTAAGTACATACCCGAAGGGTAGTTCCTAAACTTAGGATTCTACGGTTAAAACAGTGACTTTCGTCCCGTTTCCGACTCGTAGGTCGATCTCAATTGAAGTCAGTCTCCTACTTATCAGCAGATTATGCACATCAGTACATATTTATGTACCACATTTAATATCAAAAATCCAATTTTGAAACTAATAGTGAACATATTTATGACAAACATACTTGAAGCCGGAGCCTTGCCCCGCCTTCACTTCCTTCATGTATGCCTTGTCCATACGGCAGTCACGCATCCAGTGACCCCGTTTTCCACAGTTTAGGCAGAAATCTTGGGATATGTCATTTGTCTTCCTAGAAGACTGTGATGATTTTGCCTCTGCCCCTTTTAGAAGCTCTGGCTCTGACTCCTTGAGCATAGCCGTCAACTCTCCAAGAGTTTACTCTTGGTTTATAATGAACATGCCCCAGCTTTCGAGTAGAGACTATAAGATCAAATCTTTGGTAGTCTCGGCCACATAGGTAATGCCCAAATAACCTAGCTGATTGATGTCAGCAATCATCTACGACACCTAGTGCTCGACAGATGTACCATCTGACAGACACGAGCGAAAGAGCTTCTTTTGCAATTTGTACTTCTAAGATCTAAGAATATATCTATGAAGATCCTTTAATTTCAACATCCTGGTATAAGGATGTAATCCTCAGTTTTGACGATAAAATTAAAGTTTCATTGCATCAAGCATAAAGGATTGAGCACTGAAGTTATCATCACCATGAGTCTTCCAAAACTCATGTTCCACTATTCGCTCAACTCCGAGCTTAGGCCCGAGAGGTTTCTCTATCAAATAGAGTAACTTCTCAGTTCCCAAGACTATCCTGAGGTTCTATCCCAATCTGAAAATTAAAGCCGTTTAAAGACATTCTCTCCCAGGATTATGTTCTAAACGCTAATCTTTCAGTTATCTTGATTCCAATAGTCCAACTATCCAATCAACGATTTCGGGTACAATCAAATATAATGATTACTATAGTCTAACTATATAATCAACTACTATTTGATTGGTTAAATTCAAATATATTGATTACTATAATTCAATTATATAATCACTATAAATGAAGTAGTTTGAATACAGTCCAACTGTTTAATTAAAACAACAATTAAATATTAGTCCAACTAATATATTTATTAATAAATAATGACGAAAAATTGAAATGAGCGCGTATTGGCAAGTATCTAAACGAAATTGCAAATTTAATACTTGCCTCCCACTATTTTTCGGCGAGCCTATAACCCTCTGTTGAGTACTCGGGAAACCTAGTTTCCTAGTGTGCTAGGATCCCATTAAATAACACACAACCTTGACTTTGGCCAATAAGCTGTATGATATTTAACTAGGTAGATCTCTAAGATCAATTGGATCTCATCCAATTCCTAGATCCAGTAGGTGGACATCCAAGTCCGAAACATATATCTAATATATGCCAATATATCCAATATATTCCCTAACCTTTTTCCTCTGAATCAACTAAGCCTTGGCTTTGGCACAACAAGCTTAATGATTCCAGTTAAGCGGGACCCATTGACTTTGGAAAGCTTCGTAATCGATGTCGATGGACAAGAAGTGATCTTGACTTTGGCCAATAAATCACAACTTGGACAAGACATGCGATATGGAAAAAAGCCTTCATGATTCAAACACATCCGCGATGGACAAAGGTCTTGACTTTGGCCAAAAAACCAGTGACAATCTTGGATCTTGAGAATGAATCACTCAATGGAAGGAAAACGCTTAATATTTGTTGAGGGTTTTTTTACGTAATTGGCAACCGATTAATTATCTTTGATTAGGTCTCATCATACACCCTTAAGCATGCATTCTAAAAGCATAATAAGGCGCGATAAATAAATTAATAATGATATGCGGATGGATATTTAAAACATTTTGTTCCTAGAACAAATCACTCCATTTCCTCTCCCCGGTAGCACAAATCTTACTTCTACCCAATTACATAACACTTCTAAAGAAACCTCATTTACATTGAGGGGAATAGGTGAGAAGAGAAATACAAAGGATCAAGAGGTAATAGGTTGGACACGCAGGTCCAATTTAATAAATTCTAAATTTATTACAACGATTTCTAAAATTGCCCTCACCCATCTAATATCCATCTGATATACATTATTCATACATCACATCCATGTATTCACATAAAGCATGTTATCAATCAATCTAATCCAATTAATTAATCTTTAATTAATGACCATCCAATGTTCAAACAACGATTTGATTTGCGCGAGTCCAACTCATTTAAGAATAAGTACTCAAAGTACGAATTCTCGAATTATATCAAACTACAATATTAAATCTAATTTAATTTTTATTCAATACTAATTCTTTATTTAATTCCAAATTAAATAATTACACTTTTTAATGTGCCTTTACGACTTAGATTCTAAATCTAATCTTAATGGGTCTCAAAGCCCAATTAATATCCAATGTCAATTTAATTAAAGTCCAATGGGCTTTTAATTAATTCATAAGGCATGGACTTTGGCAACCAAAGCCCAATAAGGAATCACCCTTTGCCACAAAATTAATTTTGGCCCATTAGGCCCAATTATCATATTTGGACTTTATGGAAATGGTTTTAGGCCCAATTGGATCCAATCAATTATCCTAGACCAAACTTGGCCCAACCAAGCCCATTAAGCCCAAATACAACATTAATGGCCCAATTCCAAATTAAGCCCAATTAATTTAATCACAATATTCCAAATATCACAATTTAATTAATTAAAGTGTAATAGCCATAATTAATTAGTTAAATTAATATTTCCAAAACACCAATTACACTAATTAATCATGCTTTAATTTATCAACTTATGTCCAACACAAATTGAAGCAAAATCAATCCCAACATGCTCTTATATGCTCACGGCAATCATGGTAATTTTTCATTAATTTTGATTTCAATCCAATTAAATCACAAATCAATTTAATCATGTATTTTAAACACATCCAATGGTCTAAAAAATCAAAATCACCATGAGCTAGGGTACTCATCACATTCAGCCAAGCTAATGTATTTGGGGAAAATTAATCCAATTAATTTTTCTTCAAATTGATTATACATAACTCTAAGTTATCGGTATATAAGCATATTCAAACAAACAATTTGATCAAAACATGCTCAAATCAAAAATACCCAAATCATGATTAAGAACCCTAAATTCAATTTCATGCTCAATTATGGCTCTGATACCATTGTTGGGTTTTCTAGGTCAAACCAAGATCAATTAAGCAAGAAATCATGTGAATACAACAAAGTAAGAATGCGGAAAATACTCACTTTGATCGGTTTTGGATGTAGGAGATAACAAAAAATCCAAGCCTTTGTGTTGTGCTCCAAGCTCCCCTTTGATGTATGTTGAGCTTCCAAGCTTTATGAATGAGATTCCAAACTCATGGGAAAGGTTTCCCTATCACCTTTGTATGATCTCTTTATATGCTAGCAAAGGAAAATTTTGCAACAAAAATTTCCTTTCCTCTTGTGTATGTCTCGGCCAAGCCAAGAAGAGGAGAAGAAAATGAAGGCCATTCGGCCAAGAGAGAGTTGGAGAGGGAGAGTTTAGCTTTTGGTATATTTGATTTCTAAAACCAATTACACTTATGAAAAGTCAACTCCAAATTTGGTATATTGATTGTCGCAAGTATTAGCGATGCAAGTCTCAGGTTAAGACCAAATACACCTACCCTGAATCGGATTTCCATAGACACATAGTCATACTACCAATGGAATTCTGATGGGTTTATCCAGAGCGAAGCTGTTTCCGTACCATCGGTAAACACAACCTCCTATTACACTTGCATAAGTATCCAATACTTAAATATATGAGAACTATGTCGTTATGCTCCCACAACGCGCACAAGTGTAATTCTAGTCTATTCCGCATTATCGATGTCCAATCTCGATAATACTACGACTAGGGATATTTTAATGATTAAACCTTAGTGGATTAATACTGTCTCATATCTTATTAATCTGGAACTAATCATATGGACTTTTATCATTTATGTATCTTGGTAATCCAATTACAAAAGATAAAAAAGCAATTTCCTTTGTCACATAGTTAATTTGTACAACAACACCATGTTCTGTACAAATAATGATGATATGGGTCATAATTGTCCAACAAGTGCTTCTCATTTTTCCTTTCCACCGGGTATTTCCTTACATCAGGCTCTACCAAGAGGCTCATGTCCTAAATTTCCCTTAGGATCTGAGCCATTGGCTTGCTCAGAGGTGTGTACCTCAATCCTCTGGCGACATGGTTTACATACACATGTGTTCACCTATCTTGTGGTACGTTGCCGGGAGGCAATGGCCTGAACTCCCTATACCTTGGAGGAGGATTTCTCAGTTCCCTATCCAACCTTCTGGCCACCTCCGGTCTCTGCACCCTCTCTTTCTGAATTCCCTCATTTTGGGCTGTCTTTTCCTCTTCCTCTATCGAGACAAACTTCCTAGCCAATTCTAAAGTAGTGGCGTAGTCTGGCACGTTTTGGACCATCAAATGAGTCCATAAGCTTCTGACCTTTAGGGCCCCTTTAAGACTTTCCATGACCTCTATCATCTCATAAGCCCCGACCTCGAGCACCAGGTAATGATATATTTCAATAAAACTCTTCAGGGGTTCATCTTCCCCATGATTCATCAACCTTAATTCCCCAACCGACTTCTTCGGGACACACGCTCTCCTGAAGTGTGACCAGTGCGTAATCACACGCGTATAACGCAAGCACACGTATCGTTCAAGTAGTATAAAAAGTATCGATCCCACGATGACTTAATACATAATCTATTAATTTTATTAGGTCAAATGATTACTAGTATCTAACAGGTTGATTGATTGATTTGAAATGGTGATGATTTTAAATTTAAAAACAAGTAAATAAAATTGCACGAAAGTAGGTTTAAGAAAATTCAATATTAGGAAACTATCTAGGGTTGTGAATCTTTCTAATATCTTTTAAAAGATGAGGTGTTTATTTCATGTTTGTGTAATAAATCGGTTTACTAACCTGGAACACGAAATTATGTGAAAGCCTCTGTCGATGGTCAGATGCAAATACCCAATATAACCCAATTGAACCATATGTCTATATCAACCAAATTACTTGGATTCATTAAGTTTAAGTTCCAATTATGGCTACCCCCGCCTGACACGTATATGTCTATCCTGTAAGGAAATCTATTAAAGGGTTATATATCCTCAAGGAAGATCGTGGGCTATTAAGTCTAAGTCTGAAACCTAAAATTCCTTTGTCAAGTTTATTTTAGATTTACCAGATCAATCTTATTAGTGGCCAATTAACAAGACGCATTAAGCTTAAGACTTAATAAAGAATACCAACCAGCCATATAGGCGGTAACCTGATTAAGTCAAATTAAGTCCGACCAGCCATATAGGCGGTATCAAAATTTGTCCATAAACCGGCCATATAGGCGGTAAGAAAGTTTAATTACCAACCGACTAATCTGGCGGTATCCTTGCTTAGTCAGATTAAAACCAGTTTATAAATGATTACCAACCGGCCAATATAGCGGTATCCTCATTAAGTCAAATTTTAAATAGTGAATATATTATAATTAATGGAGATTAATCTAAATAGAAATAGTAAAAGAATTATCTTTCACCCTAGCATGGGGAAGTTACCTCCTCATGGTTGAATAGTAAAAACTGTAAAAGTAAAGAAAGTAAATTACTATTACTATTACATAACATAATTAAAATTAATTACAAAACTGAAAATAAACTAGATATAAAACTCCCTATTTACATCAGAGAATTCAGAGAGGAAGGTACATCTGAAACTGAAATTTCGAGCTCAATTTATAGGCTTCGGTAACCCCCTCGGGTCGCGACGCGTAAGTTTCTTCTTGCGTCGTGACGCGCTGAAGTGTAGCTCTCTGATTTGTCGGCTCAGATTCTTATCCGCTGACATGGAAATTGCAGATGATTAACTCAATAATTATTCTGACGTGGCAGTGAATTGGTGCTGACGTGGCGATGACGTGGTGACACATGGCGAAAGTGATTGTCGGCATCGTAGGATTGCGACACGTGGCACGCTGTGATTGGCTGATGTTGACGTGGCAGTGACGTGGCACGTTGACTCGATAAACTAGTGATGTGGACGATGACATAGCTGACACATAGAGTGACACATGGCAACATGTAGCGATGGCGATTGTCGGCACTATAGGATGATGACATGTGGCATGGCGCACGTTAGCAGATCGGCTGTGATGGTGACACATGGCACGGCGCACATTAGCAAAGTCAAAATCTCAGATTATGACATGTGGACCAGACGCACGTTAGTATGGAGCAGCGCATGTTAGGCGTCGCGACGCAGCCTGCGGGTCATGACGCACCAATTTACAAAATTGCCCTTTTATGTCCTTTTTCACTGTTCGTGACGCGCCAATTTACAAAATTGCCATTTAATGTCCTTTTTCACTGTTTTAGTCTCAAATCACCTCCAGAGAGTCCTGAAACTTTATTTATCGACAAAATAACACAAAACACATCAAAATATTCACAAAATTCAAGAAACAATACAAAATATTAGGTCAAATGAGTGGGAAATAGTGATACATTTACCACTCATCACACCCCAAAACCTAACATTTTGCTAGTCCTCGAGCAAAACATAAAATAAAATACATAAACAACCTTAAAATTTAACTAAGCCACTTTCGTAGGGATCACAGTTGCATTTAGCATATGCAACAAGCCTTTAAACCCCTAGGTGTCCCTAGTGGACGAGTTGTAGTCTCGTGAGGGTTTACAGCAATGATACCCACAAACATTTTACAAAAGTCAAAATGTAGTAAAACTAATGCACACAAAAGCAAAAAGACAAGAGAAAAGAGAACAAAGAAGTTAGTGACTAATCAGGTGAAACTTCTACTCAAAGTCACTAGTTGTTTTCTTTCTTTCTAAATTACCGAATAAGTAAATTCTCCGATTATATTTACCATTCTCCATATATATAGCCAATAAAATATTAATCAACTCATTTTTGCCCACAACAGTCACAAGTGCAATTGATAAGAGAGTAATATTTTTGTCCTAAAGTTTTATCAGAATTCACACCTTTTTGCAGCAGTGGAATAATTTTTCTCATTTTTCTGATTTTTTTCTTTGATTTTTTTAATTTTTTTTATTTACATACAATATCTTTCATCTATGTAGCGAGTGTTGGGTCGATGGCTCCCAAACCAATTGGCTTTAGGGCACCAAGTGTTAAGACACCCCTACAGACTTAATTACTCAGACTTCAGATATATATATATTTTTACAACATCCTTAATCCATGTAGCGAGCTTTAGGCCAGTGACTCCCAAACCAGTTGGTTTTAGGGCACTAAATGTTAAAACACCCCTACGGATTTAATAACTCGGATCTCATACGTTTTTTTTTTTCCAATGCTTTTCATAGATGCTTCATCCAATTAAACTATAGCACTAAATATTACAAACTTTTCAATTACAGCTCATGTCTGTATGTTACCATGCATGTTGATAATACCTGCCAACTGAGCATATGAAGATCCATTTTAGTCAATTTTATGGAGAATTTACAAATTAAATAATTCAAAATGAAATAAATAAAAATTAACTTGTTTCGAAAATGGGTTGAAATACGTATCAGGAGTGGGAACTCCTTACACAACTATCCCTCACCAATTTCATCTTTTTAGTCAAAATAAAAACAAAAACGCAAAATATTTTTGTAATTTTTGAAAATTTTTCAATTTTTTTTTATTTTTCAAAAAAAAATTGGACTAAAAATAAAAACAACACACAAATAAAAACAAGATACTGATCAACTAATTCCCTCCCCCAAACCTAAATGAGACATTGTCCCCAATGTCTTAAACAGACAAAGAAGAGTTTAGAAGATAGTACCTGGTTAACTGAAATTCTACACGAAAAGTTAAAGGTTAAGATCCAGATTAATCCGACGCCTCTTACCACGATCGTCCTCGGACCAATTTATCTTTGAAAGGATAGGGTCAATTTGTGGTTCATAGGCTAAGATTTGGTCAATTAGATCCATAGCAGTTCTGGCAGTGAAGAGGAGTTCCTTTAAAGGTTTTGACACGAACCCATTTCTTCGGGCATCATCACGAAACACATAAAGAAAATCATAAAATCCTTCAACATTGTACAGTCCAAGCGGTTTCTATTGTATGTTCAGGTTCGCCCAAGATAAGACTGTAAAAATTTCCTCCAATGTACCCAAGCCACCTGGAAAAGCAATAAAAGCATCAGCACGGTCAATCATTTCTACTAATCATTCAGACATACCTGGCACGATCAGTTCCTCTCCGTTTGATGGTCTAATAAGATTTGCTTCTGCCAAGGGTTTTGGGATGATTCCCAAAACGTGACTGCCTCCCTCCTGTGCAGCTTTTGAAATGATCCCCATAAGTCAAAGATTGTCACCGCCATATACTAACTGCATATTTCTTGCACCTACGACCCGACCCAATTCATGTGCTGCTTCTATGTATTGTCGTTTAACACCAACACTAGTACCGCAAAACACACAGATGTTTTCAACTTGTCTTCTTGAAGTGGCTTCCATGTTTTACTCTAGATGTCTTCAAAAGTGCAATGATGAGTTGAATTTATAACAGCTGAAAAGGGTGAGTAAAATAATAGCACTAGTACCTGCCAAATGACAAATATTAGTTAAACAATAAAATAAATCGTGATAATCAAAAAGGTCTGGATCCTGTCGGAGAAAATAAAAGAAAATAACAAAACAAATCACAATTATTAGGAAAAGAAAAAGAGATATAATATGTACAAGAAACGTAGCGGCTTGATTGACGTCTATGCATCAGGGACAAGCTTCCCATCCAATTTTCTTATAAATTGGCAAACAGGGTCTTTTTTAGTCGGATTCCCAAGACTTAACTGTTGTCTTTCTCTTTGAAATTATGCATATAACACACGAATTTTTTGATACACATATCCACTGGGATGTGTCTCAAGAGTTTTAGATATGTCATCCAAAGACTCCTTACTCAAGCCATCCCTAATGAAATTAATCTTATCTTCGCGATTATCAGACATCATTCCTAAAGAACGAAACGAGTATCACAAAATATACGAGCACATTTATAACAAACACACATTCTTTTGGCTCTTTTTTTTTAGCATAGGTGCTCCTTCCTAAACCAAGCAGATGTGAAATAAAAGAGTCAGAATACTCACCTGCCAATCGGACCTGTGCTTCAATAATCCAACGAATATCAGTTGGAATACCTTTGATCATCAGTAGTCTCATCCGTTCCAAGTGAACTTTGTAGACTTTCATCAGAGATTTTTGAGGGAGAGAAGGAAATTGCTTGTGAAGATTTGTGAGAACTTCTTTCATCCTGAAATGACTTATCCTGCAAAAACTAAACACACAAAATTAAATCACACCAAATCACAATATAAACACAAATTGCATGGGTTGCCTCCCTACGAGCGCTAAGTTTAACGTCGTCAGCTAGACTTGACTGCCCGAATGTTAGGCTGGATCTGAAAGTGTGACACATTCTTTTTGTAGCTCAAATGATTCTCCCCAGTAGTGCTTAACACGCTTGTTTTTAACCTTGAATGTTTTGTTGGAGTCAGGATCATGTATCTCAATGGCTCTATCTGATAAAACCTTGGTGATTAGGAATGGACCTGACCACCGTGATTTTGGCTTCCATGGGAAGAATTTCACCCTTGATTTGTTTAACAGTACCTTCTGCCCTGGTTCCAGTTGTATGCGCACTAACTTCTCATCATGTCTTTTCCTTGCCTTTTCTTTGTACAATTTGGCATCCTCAAAAGGCTGATTGTGAAATTCCTCCAATCCGTTGAGCTGGTGGAACTTTTTCTCTTATATTGCTTGTAGTGCAAGAATTGGCTTTTTCAGTGCAAAAGACGTTTTATCTTCAGGCTCCACATGCAATTGACATGTTTTAAGTTTGTCAGTGGAACTTTGCATTGCTTTGGAGTTCTGAATGGTACTATGTATCACATCAAGTTTGAAACATTCCTTCTTCTTTTCATCATCTGTGAAATTCATGGCCTTGAAAATATTGAATGTTACTTCTTGGTCATGTACCCTCATGGTTAGTTCTCATTTATGTACATCAATAATGGTTCGACCGGTAGCCAAGAATGGTCTTCCGAGTATTATCGGAACGTCTTCATCTTCCTCAATATCGAGGACAATAAAATCTGCTGGGAAAATGAATTTGTCAACCTTGACCAGCACATCCTCAACTACGCCTCTTGAAAATATGAGCGTTCTATCAGCAAGTTGTAGAGAGACTGAAGTTGGCATTGTTTCTCCAATCTGCAATTTCCTGAAAATAGAAAAAGGCATCAAGTTAATACTTGCACCTAGATCACACAAAGCCCTACCGAAATTATGCTCTTCTATGATGCAAGGAATGGTGAAACTGCCAGGATCTTTCAACTTTAGGGGAAACTTCCTTTGAATGATAGCACTGCATTCTTCTGATAATGCTACGGTCTCGTAATCTCTCAATCTCCGTTTTCATGAAAGAATGTCTTTCATGAATTTGACATAGCTGGGCATTTGTTCCAACACTTCTGCGAATGGAATGTTGATGTGCAGCTTTTTGAAAATTTCCAAGAATCGAGCAAACTGCTTGTCCAGTTTGTTTTTCTGAAGTCGCTGTGGAAAAAGTGGAGGTGGAGTGATCTGATCTTTTTCTTTTTCCTTTGATTCTTTTTCCTCCATCTGTGGAACTACATCTTTTGGAACTTCCTCAATTGTTTCCTTGATTCCAACATCTTTGTTGATCTCAGTACCACTTTTCAAGGTGATGGCTTGACATTACTCCTTCCCTCGGTTCCTTGGATTTGGTTCTATGTTGCTGGGAAGATTACCTGGCGGTCTGTAACTCTGAGCATTGGCCAGTTGTCCGATTTGATTCCCCAGTGCTTTGATGGAAGCAGATTGGTTCTGAAACATAACATCAAACTTTTTTAACTGAGCCAGCACTTCTTCTATTCCTAGTTCATTTGTCTGTTCATGGCCTTTGTTCTATTGCTGGAATCCTGGTGGTTGATAGTTCTGCTGTTGGAATCCAGGTGGTGGATTGTTCTTTTGCCCTGAATTGTTGCTCCATGAAAAATTCAGATGATTCTTTCACCCTAGGTTGTAGGTGTTGGAATATGGATTGTTCCCATATCTGTTGAAATTGTTGACATAATTCACCGTCTCTTCAAGTTGGTTTGGTTCTGGTGCTCCTCCATATGGTGAATTTGTGGATCCAGTGGTAAGAGTCTCCAAAAATTTGCATATCTGATCCAGCTTGGCGTTGAATGCTGTATTGGCTCCACTTTCATAAATTCCTGCAATTTTTTGGATCATGCTCCTTTCTGTTGGCCACAAGGAATTGTTGTTGGCCATTTCTTCGATTAGGTCCCAGACTTGATCTTCTCCTTTTCCATCAAAGCTCCTTCAGCAGCAGCATAAGTCCATTATAGAAAGTTTGGACTTGAAGCCATTTTGAAATCTCATGGTGAGGACATTTCCGGAGGAAATCTTTGTACCTTTCCCAACCTTCGTAGAGAGTTTTCGAGTCTTGTTGTACAAAGGATGTGATGTCATTCCTCAGTTTTCCAGTTCTGGCTGGTGGAAAATAGTTTGTAAGAAATTTGGTGGCTAAAGTGTTCCAAGTTATGATGGAACCTGCTGGTAGTGAATGTAGCCAAGCTTTAGCCCTGTCCTTCAAGGAGTATGGAAAAACCCGTAGTCTCATTGCTTCTTCAGCTTCTCGGATGTAATTGAAAGTGCCGCAAACTTCCAGAAAGTTGCTGATGTGGGTATTAGGATCTTCAGTTGCTTTCCCCCCAAACCACACTGACTGTTGAATCATCTGAATGCATGTTTTGATGTCACACGCATTTACTGGTAAATGAGGAAGTACAATACAGGAAATGAAGTCGTCGACCACCGGAATGGTTCTGTCTCGAATGGGTATTGGTGGTGCAACCTTCAAAGGTTCAGGTTCCAAGTTGACTAAAGCTTCTTGACCTTCACGCCTTTCTCTTCTCAATTGTCTGATGGTTCTTTCAATTTCTGGGTCGAGCGGTCGGAGTTCAAAGCTTCTGGTTCGTCTCATGTAGTTTCTGAGAACCTGAAACACAAGAAAACAAAAACAATAAGTAAAAATAAATTAGATACAAGTAACGTATCTAACCCCAAAACTAATAGTGAAAGATAAATAAGTCCCCGGCAACGGCGCCAAAAATTGGACTGGTGCATAATCACATGCGTATAATGCAAGCGCACGTATCGTTCAAGTAGTATAAAAAGTATCGATCCCACGAGGACTTAATACCTAATCTATTAATTTTATTAGGTCAAATGATTACTAGTATCTAACAGGTTGATTGATTGATTTGAAATGGTGATGATTTTAAATTTAAAAACAAGTAAATAAAATTGCACGAAAGTAGGTTTAAGAAAATTCAATATTAGGAAACTATCTAGGGTTGTGAATCTTTCTAATATCTTTTAAAAGATGAGGTGTTTATTTCATGTTTGTGTAATAAATCGGTTTACTAACCTGGAACACGAAATTATGCGAAAGCCTCTGTCGATGGTCAGACGCAAATACCCAATATAACCCAATTGAACCATATGTTTATGTCAACCAAATTACCTGGATTCATTAAGTTTAAGTTCCAATTATGGCTACCCCTGCCTGACAGGTATATGTCTATCCTGTAAGGAAATCTATTAAAGGGTTATCTATCCTCAAGGAAGATCGTGGGCTATTAAGTCTAAGGCTGAAACCTAAAATTCCTTTGTCAAGTTTATTTTAAATTTACCAGATCAATCTTATTAATGGCCAATTAACAAGACGCATTAAGCTTAAGACTTAATAAAGATTACCAACCAGCCATATAGGCGGTAACCTGATTAAGTCAAATTAAGTCCGACCAGCCATACAGGCGGTATCAAAATTTGTCCATAAACCTGCCATATAGGCGGTAAGAAAGTTTAATTACCAACTGACTAATCTGGCGGTATCCTTACTTAGTCAGATTAAAACCAGTTTATAAATGATTACCAACCGGCCAATATAGCGATATCCTCATTAAGTCAAATTTTAAATAGTGAATATATTATAATTAATGGAGATTAATCTAAATAGAAATAGTAAAAGAATTATCTTTCACCCTAGCAGGGGGAAGTTACCTCCTTATGGTTGAATAGTAAAAACTGTAAAAGTAAAGAAAGTAAATTACTATTACTATTACATAACATAACATAATTAAAATTAATTACAAAACTGAAAATAAACTAGATATAAAACTCCCTATTTACATCAGAGAATTCAGAGAGGAAGGTACATCTGAAACTGAAATTTCGAGCTCAATTTATAGGGTTCGGTAACCCCCTCGGGTCGCGACGCGCAATTTTCTTCTTGCGTCGCGACGCGCTGACGTGTAGCTCTCTGATTCGTCGGCTCAGATTCTTATCCGCTGACATGGAAATTACGGATGATTAACTCAATAATTATGCTGACGTGGCAGTGAATTGGTGGTGATGTGGCGATGACATGGTGACACGTGGCGAAAGTGATTGTCGGCACCGTAGGATTGCGACACGTGGCACGCTGTGATTGGCTGATATTGACGTGGCAGTTATATGGCACGTGGACTCGATAAACTGGTGATGTGGACGATGACATAGCTGACACATGGAGTGACACATGGCGACATATGGCGATGGCGATTGTCGGCACTATAGGATGATAATGCGTGGACATCGATAATGCGGAATAGGCTAGTATTACACTTGTGCGCGTTATGGAAGCTTAATAGCATAGTTCTCATATATTTAAGTATTGGATGCTTATGCAAGTGTGATAGGAGGTTCTGTTAACCGTTGGACAGGGAACAGCTTCGCTCTGGATAAACCCCTCGGAATCCCATAGCTAGTATGACTATGTGTCTATGGGAATCCGATTCAGGGTAGGTGTATGTGGTCTTAACTTGAGACTTGCATCGCTAATACTTGCGACAATCAATATACTTTGGTTTTGGTCGTCCAGATCTTTAACAGGTTCTGTGTATGCCTCTTCTGGGTTTACTGAGAATCGTAGTGTATTGGGTGTGATGTCAAGATGGAAGTATCACTTCAGTCATATGGAGATGATGATCATGCAGGGATATAGAACTAGTACTCTTAAATACTACAGCTATCGGGATAGTATGACTAGGTCATGATTATCCGAATACAGAGACTAGTTGCTAGTGATCCGATATATGCTTCGTACGGGGCAGACACAATTCCAGCCCCAGACCTAGCATGTGACATCAGATACAGGATTGTAATACTCAATACACTGTATACTACGCCTGATAAAGATTATATATTCTTCGTTGAATATTTCTGGAGAATTGGGTAGGCACAGTGCTTTGCTAGAAGCCAACCATGTCTTGTAAATCGGTAAGAACGTGGTACCGGGTATGCACGTGTTCGGATAGTCCGGTGATCGTATTTACTGCCAACATATCCAGGGATCTCTTGGGTCGCTTCTCGAAGATTCACCGATGACATTTGACTCGAACAGAATTAATCTGGGATTAATTAAGAGAGAGAAAAATTAATCTGGGATTAATTACGGCAATAATTAATCTGAGATTAATTAACAGAGAAGAAATTAATCTGGGATTAATTGCGTCATGAATTAATCTGGGATTAAATCGTGAAGAAGAGAGAACGCGATTAATTTGGAATTAATCGGTAAAATAAATTTAATAGTTAAATTAGATTTTTCTATTTAATTTATTTATTCGGGCTCAAATAATATATCGAATATATTAACTGAAATTGGATTTCAATGCGAGATTAAAATTGGGTTTAATTCGTACGAACGAATTAATTTGGAATTAATTCGTAAGCGACTTCCGTAATAATTTTACTGGGCATTATTATTTAATTAAATTGGATTTAATTACGTCGCAACGGAAAATTCATTTAATTGGATTAAACGAAACCGGGCCCAAAGTGTGTTGTGTGAACCAACTTGAATTTTGAATTCAAAGTGGTGGGACCCACTAACTTACATCAACTTGACACTTGACTTACATCAACTAGTCATTTTGTGATGGAAGTGGTTGGAAACTTTAAGAGTTAGACTTTAATTACACAACACATCAACATAAAAGAAAAGACTAATGAATTAAGTTGGAACTATTCATTATCTTCCTATCTCTCCCTTTGGCCGAATGTAATACCCTTTGGAAGGGAAATTTTTCTTTCAAAATTTTGTTCTTGATAACACATAAGGATTCAACTTAAGGTGATAGGAAAACTCACCCAAGTGTTGGAAACACTCTACAAAGGCTTGGAGCTTCTTCAACATCCATAAAAGTTTTGAACTTCCACCAACCAATGTAAGTTTTTCCGCAACTTTCTTCGGTAATTTTCACACACGAATCATGCTTAGAGATCCTGTGGCATGTCTAAGACACTTACAACAAAGTTTGTCAATAATTAATCAATATTTAAATTAAATATTAGTTTTCATATTACAATTCATATATTATAATATAAGTAAGATTAATTCATATTTTTTATACTAAGAGTTTCACCTTTTACCCCAACATGATGAAATTAGCTACTCATGCTTTGAATAAAAACACACATAATTTTATTACTGAAAGAAAAAGAAATTACAACAAAACTTGAAAAATAAAACACACAAGAGCTGGAACTCCACAAATTTTCATAGAGAAAAATATTGGAATCCGGACTGCTTTTCTAAGGTGTTGAGAACCTCTATTTATAGTAGATGACTCAACACCATCCATTCAATTTGCAAATTGCAAAAGCAATTTGCAAATTGCATGTTTGGTGGATTGTCCATTCCAACCTTTTTTTTTCTTTTTTCTTTTTCTTGTTTTTGTTTATATTTTTATAATAATATAAAATTACATGCAACACACTTTGGATTTGTCATCAATTTTGACATTGAAAACTTCAGAACTAGAAAATCTTTTTAACAATAAAGTTGTAGATATTTGAGTCTTCTTTCATCTGAAACTAAACTCACCTTCATCTGATATTGGAGTAAAACGTTATGGCAAAAATATGACAAATTGCATAAAGTTGAAATTTCTGAAATTGTACACCGTTAGAAAGCCCTTTTAAGTTTCAAGCTTACAAAATCCAAATATCACGTTCATATTTTTAGTTATGCATCTAAAGTATTATTTCACATACATGAGAAAAAAATCACAATAAAAATATATAAAACATAAATTTAATTATTATTTCACAAATGTGCTAAATTAAGTGGATTAATGAAACTATAAGTGTAAAATAATTACTTTCTCTTTATTAAATGTAAAAAATTTAGTATTCATCACACCCCCAACCAACTTATTAATAGTCCCTATTAATTTAAGCGAAAACTAAAAAGAAAAATTCTTATCCAAGTTAGTAATTGTTTTATTTCTTTTTAAATTATCAAATATGCAAATTCTCATGTATTCTTTCCCTTCTTCTATACACTCATAAGAGAAAGTATCAATCAATTCATTATGCCCACAATATTCACAGGTCTTGTTGAAAAGAGAGTAATATTTTTATCCTAAAGTTATATCAGAATTCATACATTTTGGCAGTGACAATTTATTTATTAAAAAAATATCCATTTTTTTTATAATAATACATCTTTAACCCTTGTAATGAGCTTTGGGTCAGTGACTCCCAAACCAGTTGGCTTTATGACTCTACGTGTTAAGACACCTCTGCAGATTTAATTGATTGGATCTCAGATGTCAAAAAAAATGTTTAACTCCCTTAAGATTTCTCTCTAACTCATGTAACGAGCTTTGGGCCAGTGACTCCCAGACTAGTTGGCCTTAGGGAACTAAGTGTTAAAACACCCTTATGGACTTAATTTCTCGAGTTAGAGAGGCTACGAAATTGAACTTATTCACACACACTTTCTTTTTCTTTTTTTCTCTTTTTTTAATTAAAAAAACTCAAGTTCTACTATTTTACGTGAACAATTATTGCTTACTGAGGCAAGATGTCTGGTTACTAAGTAAAAGCTTGATGATTATTATTATCATCATTTTTTTAAACTACCTCAAGCTCTACTGTTTTACGTGAACAATCACTGCTTGCTGAGGCAAGATATCCGGTTACTAAGTAAAAGCTTGGTTAGTTTTTTTTAACATAAATTTCACTATATTTAGTTGTTACCTCCAACAAACTAAAGAACTGAATATTACAAAATTTTCACTTACAGTCCACGATCATATATTACCGTGTATGTTGATAATACTTGTCAAATTAGCATATGAAGATCAAATTTAATCACTATTACGAAGAATTCACAAATTTAAATTATTCAAAAAAAAAGAAATAAAAATAGTTTGTTACGAATTACATTGAGATACGTCTCAGGAGCGAAAACTCCTAACAATGTCATCTCCGAACAACAATTCCACTTGGTTGGTCAAAAATTTATTGTTGGTTTATGTATAGTTTTTTTGAAAAAAACACAAAAGCAAATCAACACAAAATAATTTTTTTAAAACACACAAAACAACACAAAAACAAAAACAACATAAATAAAAAATATTAAACAACAACATAATATATATTATATATATATATATATATATATATATATATATATATATATATATATTATAAAAGGGAAAACAAAAACAAAACTATCTAGTCAACTATCCTCCCCCCAACCAAATTGAGACATTGTCCCCAATATCTTAATAAGAAGAAGTTGAGTTTAGAAGACATCACTTGTTTAGTTGTGATTGTGGCTCACATATTCCTCTTGTTTTACGTCCAGTAACAGCTTGAACGCCCTCTATGGGTCGGGGATATGCTTCCCATCCAATTTTCTTACAAATTGCCAAACAAAGTCTTTTAAAGTCAGATTCCTGAGACTGTATTGTTGTCTTTCTTTTTGAAATTGTGTATGCAAGTTGTGAATCACGCGATGAACATGTACACTAGGATACGTCTCAAGAGTCTTGATATATCATCTAAAGACTCCTTACTCAAGTCATCTCTAATGAATTGAATTTTATCTTCGCGACTGTTAGACACCATTCCTAAAGAACGACAATGAGTGTTGCACGTCCAGCGTACATATTTATAACAAACACCTAATTGTTTAACTCTTTGTTTCTTAGCATAGGTGTTTTTCCCTAAACCATACATGTGAGAAATGAATGAGTCAGATGACTCACATGCGAAGCAAACCCTTTCTTCAATTACCCAACGGATATCACTAGGAATACCATAGATTATAAGAAGCTTCATTCTTTCGGTGCGTACTTTGTAAATTTTGATCTGAGTATTTTTGGGGAGAGAAGGAAAATGATTATGGAGTTTTGCGAGAGTTTATTCCATGTCTTGATTATAGAGTATTAGAAATTTAGGAAACTGAAAGAACCAACTTAGAGTCACAGAGTATCATTATCTGTTGTTTAACCGGGGTGCAAGACTCTGACAAAAAGAAAAAATACTGCAAAACTCAAGAAAAATGGAAATTAGACAAATACAAAAGAAAAGAAAAAAAAAAGCTTATAATATACAAATCACAATGCATTGGATTTGAAAGGAAAAATGATTCTTGAAAATTTGAACACTTCAAAAATGATTTCAAACGTTGTCCATTCACTTTATATACATCATCATCCCTAAGATTCTCAATGTCAATAGCTTCATATGGATAAACAAGCTTCATAATAAATGGGCCACTCTATTTGGATTTCAATTTTCCAGGAAATAAATGAAGACGATAATTATAAAGCAAAACATTTTGACCAATTTCAAATATGTTTTCGTGAAATTCAACTATCATGAAAGACCTTAGTTTTTTCTTTAAGAATTTTTGTATTCTGATACGAATCATTCATTAACTCTTCAAGTCCATTTTATTGCAGTTTACATTCATGACTGGCATTTCAAGGATTGAAATGAATACTTTGATAGCCTAATATGTCTTATGCTCAAATTCTATAGGCAAATGACAATGTTTTCCATAAACTAGATGATAGGAAGACATTCTCAAAGATGTTTTGAAAGTTGTTCAATATGTTCAAAATGCATCAGTCATTCGAAGAGACTAATCTTTGTGATTTGGGTTAACCGTTTTTTTCAAAATTTAATTGATTTCCCTATTTGCTAGTTCAACTTGACCATTTGTCTGAGTGTGATAGGAGGTGTAAACTTTATGTGTAATTCCATACTTTTCATTAAAGACTCACAAGGCTTGTTACAAAAGTGTTTACCTCCATCACTTATAATGACCCGAGGGATTCCAAATCGACTTAAAAAAAATTTCTTTTAAAAATTTAATTATAATTTTATGATCATTGTTTTGACAAGGAATCACCTCAACCCATTTTGAGACGTAATCAACTGCAACTAAAATATATAAAAATCAAAATGACTGTGGAAATGGACCCATGAAATCTACTCCCCAATGACCGGCGTAAACACACACGTATAACGCAAGCGCACGTATCGTTCAAGTAGTATAAAAATATCGATCCCACGAGAACTTAATTCCTACTGTTGTTATTAATTATTGAATCTATTTATTTACAAATATCTAATTTGAGGGTGAAGAGAATGATTGCTTGATTGATTTGGTTGATTGTAGTTTTGCAAAATAAATAAATAAATAAAAAGACAAAAGAAAATACTAAGGAAAATAACAAAAGACACAAAGATCTAGGGTTGTGAATCATTCTAATATCTTTTAAAAGATGAAGTGATTATTTTATTTTGTGTAATAAATCAGTTTACTAACCTGGAACACAAAACGAAATTATGCAAAGCCTCTATCGATGGTCAGACGCAAATACCCCACCCGGTTTAACCCAATTGAACCATATATCTATGTCAACCAAATTATCTGGATTCATTAAGTTTAAGTTTCAATTATGGCTACCCCCGCCCGACAGGTATATGTCTATCCTGTAAGGAAATCTATTAAAGGGTTATCTATCCTCAAGGAAGATCGTGGGCTATTAAGTCTAAGGCTGAAACCTAAAATCCCTATGTCTAGTTCATTTTAGATTTACCACATCAATCTTATTGGTGATCAGACAACAAAAAGCATTAAGCTTAAGACTTAATAAGTAAACCTTTAAATTACCCAAACTATAAAATAATCCCTTATAAACCGGTGATATTAGAATTCATCACAACCCCAGATAACTAACACATAACTAGGGCTGGTAAAAACTTAAATAAAATAAAAGACATAAAGTAAATACTAAAAATTAAATACTGAAAAGTAAATTGCTGAAAAGTAAAAAGTGAAAAGTAAAAAGTAAAAAGTAAAAAGTAAAAGGTAAAAAAAAGTAAAAGAAAATTACTGAAAGTAAATTGCTAAAAGTAAATAAAGTAAAATACAACAAAAGAAAATGTTGGAGTTAGAGGATCAACTTTTATTACTACTATTTTAGATATCTCCCTTAATATAATATATTAACTTTGCGTGATAATTACCAACCAGCCATATAGGCGGTATCCTGATTAAGTCAAATTAATAATTAATTACCAACCGACCAACCAGGCGGTATCCATACTTAGTCAGGTTAAAACCAATTTATAATTAATTTCCAACCGGCCAATATAGCGGTATCCTCATTAAGTCAGGTTTTAAATAGTTTTTATATTTTATATTTAAGGGAGGTTAATCTAGATAGCAATAATAAAAGCTTTACCTTTTACCCCAGCAAGGGGGAGTTACCTCCTCATTGCTTGAAAAATAAAAACTGCAAAAGTAAAGAAAGAAAAGGTTTGTGCGTAAAAGTAAATTACGGAAAGTAAAAACTGAAAAGTAAAGAAAAGAAAGTGCGAAAGCGGAAATTAATTACTGGAAGCTGTAAATAAACAAACAAGATACAATCTTCTTATTTATTCATTAGGAATTTTCAAAGAAGAAAGTATGAATTTTACAAATGAAATGGCTTGGTATTTATAGGCAAAATTTTGCCTCCATCAAATCATCCATCAAATTCTCCACCAAATCCATTATTAATTTTTCCACTAATTACTCCACCAAATCCATAATTGCTCCACTAATTGCTTATCTTGTTTGGTGGTGATTTGATAATTTTTATTATTATTTATTAATTTTATTTTGTGCTTTGAAAATGATTGATAATGACTTTAATAATTACACACACACACACTTCTGGATGGTTCATCAATTTCGGTCATGAAATCATCAGAATTCGAAAATAGTTTCTCTTTCAAAGTTGTAGATCTTGAGTCTTCTTTAATCTGGCACTTGAATCAGCTCAATCTGATATCTGAGTAAAATGTTATGCCCAAAATACGACAGATGCGCAAAACGAGAATTTCCAAAACTGCACTTTGTCAAAACGCCCTTTCAAGTTTCCAATCTCCAAAATTAAAATATCAAGTCCAATAATTGCCCTTAATTAACCCACATTTATTCCTAAATGATTTCATTGAGTCCCGATATTATTTTATCTGCAAAATAAAATAAAACATATCAAACGTTCATCAAACCCGAGAAACTAAACAAATATTAAGTGGGCGGTAAATATTGATATATTTTCCGCTCATCACACCCTCAAACCTAACATTTTGCTAGTCCTCGAGCAAAACAACAAAATAAAATTAAAATTAAACTAAGCCACTTTCGTAAGGATCACGGTTGCATTTAGCATATGCAACAAGCCTTTAAACCCCTAGGTGTCCCTAGTGGACGAGTTGTAGTCTCGTGAGGGTTTACAGCAAAGATACCCACAAACATTTTACAAAAGTAAAAAGGTAGTAAAACTAATGCACAAAAAGCAAAAAGATAAGAGAAAAGAGAATAAAGAAGTTAGTGATTAATCAGGTTAAACTTCTACTCACTCCAAGTTACTAGTTGTTTTGTTTCTTTCTAAATTACCAAATAAGTAAATTCTCCGATTATATTTATCATTCTCCTATACACATATACAAGCTAAAAATAATAATCAACTCATTTTTTGCCCACAACAGTCACAAGTGTAGTTGATAAGAGAGTAATATTTTTGTCCTAAAGTTTTATCAGAATTCACATCTTTTTGCAGCAATGAATAATTTTTCTGATTTTTTCTTTGATTTTTGAATTTTGACTTTTTATTTATATACAATACCTTCCGTCTATGTAGCGAGCTTTGGGTCGGTGGCTCCCAAACCAGTTGGCTTTAGGGCACCAGGTGTTAAGACACCCCTACAGACTTAATTACTCAGACTTTAGATATATATATTTTTTGCAACATCCTTGATCCAATTGTCCCCAATGTCTTAAACAGTAGAGGAAGAGTTTAGAAGGTCGTACCTGGTTAGCTGAAAAATCTATGAAAAATTACCGATTAAGATCAAGGTCCAATTTACACTTCTTACCATGATCGTTATCTGACCAGTTCAACTTGTAAAGAATGGGGTCGATTTTTGGTTCAAAGGCTAGGATTTGGTCAATTAATTCTTCGGCCTTTGTCGCAGTCAGGAAAATATCTTGTACTGTTTTGGTGACAAACTCGTGTCTTTTGGCTTCCGCAAGAACTACAAACAGAAAATCGAAGAAATGCTCAATGTTAAGTAATCCAATGGGTTTTTGATGAATATTCAAGTGTGCCCAAGATGCCACTGTGAACATTTCTTCAAACGTTCCCAGCCCTCCTGGTAACTCAATAAACGCATACGCAGTATTGATCATTTCTTGAATTTGTTCGGGCATTCCAGATACGATGCGTTCATCTCCATTTGTTGGTCCGATTAATTGTTCGTCCGCCAAAGGTTTTGGGATGATTCCCAAAACATGTCTGCCACCATCCTGAACGGCTTTTGAAATACTTCCCATCAATCCAAGATTGCCACCGCCATATACTAGGTGCATATTTCTTTCTGCTATGACTCGCCCCAATTCCTTCGCAGCCTCAATGAATTCTGGTTTGTTACCAGAATTGGATCCACAAAAAACACAAATTTGCTTGATTCGCTGCTGTGAAGTTGCTTCCATTTTCTCTCTCTTATTTGGATGTGTAGCTGGATGTGTCGAAGAGAGAAATGACGAGCTGAATTTATAGAACCTGAAAATGGGTGAGTAATAATTGCACTGGTTGTTGGACAATTATGACCCATAGCGTCACTATTTGTACAGATCATGGTGTTGTTGTACAAATTAACTATGTGACAAAGGAGATTGCTCTCTTATCATTTGTGATTAGATCACCTTAGATGTATAAAAGATGAGAGGTCCCTATGATTTATTCCTCGACGGAGAATGATATGAGACAGTATCAGTCCATGTAGGATAAATCATTAAATATCCCTAGTCAGAGTATTATCGAGATTGGACATCGATAAATACGTAAAAGACTAGTATTGCACTTGTGCGCGTTGTGAGGGGACAACGGCATAGTTCTCATATATTTGGGTATTGGATACTCATGCAAGTGTAATAGGAGGTTGTGTTTCACCGATGGTACGGGAAACAGCTTCGCTCTGGATAGACCCCATCGGAATCCCATTGGTAGTATGACTGTGTGTCTATGGGAGTCCGACATCAGGGTAGGTGTATTTGGTCTTAACCTGAGACTTGCACCGCTAATACTTACGACAATCAATATACTTTGGTTGAGGTCGTCCAGGGCTTTAACCGGTTCTGTGTACGCCAATACTGGGTATATTGAGAATCGTAGAGTATTGGGCGTGATGTTAAGACGGAAGTATCACTCCAGTCATAGTGGAGATGATGTCACGTAGGATACGGTATTAGTGCTCTTAAGTGCTGCGCGGCCATCGGGATATTATGACTAGGTCATGTATATCCGATTATAGAGACTAGTTAGCAGACATCCGACATGTGCTTCGTACGGGACAGACACAGCTCCAGCCCCAGGCCTAGCACGTGACCATCCGATACTAGATCGATATGCACTATACGATGTATACTACGCCTGATACAGATCCTTCATTCCTGTAAGGATATTTCCAGAGAATTGGGTAGGCATGGTGCTTTGCTAGAAGCCAACCTTGTCTTGTGAATCGGTAAAACGTAGTACTTGGTACTTACGTGTTCGGATAGTCCGATGACCGTATTTACTGCCAACATATCCGGGGATCTCATGGGTCGCTTCCCAATGATTCACCGATGATGTATGACTCGCACTTTAATTAATCTGGGATTAATTCGATGAGAGAGAAAATTAATCTGGGATTAATTACGGAGATATTTTATCTGTGATAAAATATCGTATAAAGAGAGAGAACGCGATTAATTTGGAATTAATCGGTAAAATAAATTTAATAGTTAAATTTGATTTTTCTATTTAATTTATATGAATGGGCTAAAATTAATATATCGGATATATTAATATGAATTGGATATCATTAAGAAATTAAAGTAGGACTTTAATGCGAACGAACGAATTAATTTAGAATTAATTCGTAAAAGACGTTCGTAATATATTTGCGAGGCATCAATATTTAATTAAATTAGATTTAGTTATTTAACGACGGAATTTCGTTTAATCGGATTAAACGGAACCGAGCCGCGGCAAATGTTCGTAGAGATATTTGAATTTTGGATTCAAATATGTGGGGCCCATGTGTGGTAGGTGTACCTACCACCCAACTACCTTGTTTTGCTTTTTGAAAAACCATTTACCCACACCTACCAAGTTTAGGGTAAAAGTGAAATGGTTTTGCCAAAAGGTGAATAACAAAAATGGATAACTCATTATTATTCATTAGATGAATATTTTGAAAACCCTAGACAAATCTCTCTCTCTCTCCCATCTCCTACTCTTCACGCCCATGGAGGCCATTTTCCCTCTTCTGGATCTACTATAAATGGCGTCCATTGGAGGATTATTTTGTGGATCTTGTGGCAAGATCCAAGTGCTAGCACACTCCTGGGAGACATACGAATGTGTTAGGGAAACCCACCCACAAGCCGGGAATCGTTAGACGAAGCTTGGAGTTTCAAATCTCAACTCAAAAACTGAAAAATCAAGACAGTGGACTGATGTAGTGGGCGCCACTTTGATGAAGGAAAATCAAGTTTTGTTCTTCATCAAATCGTCTCAACCGATCGATGTGAGTATTCCGCTATCTCCTTTGATGTATTCACACTTGTTTATCATGCTTGTTATGATCTTGGGACCTAAATAGAAACCAACAATGGCATCAAGAGCCTAGGTTCAAGCATGAAACTTTTAGGGTTAAAATTTGGGTAAACTTGATTTGAGCATGTTTTGGTTAAATTGATTGATTGAATATGCTTAATATATGTTTAATTGAAGTTTGATTGGATCAATTTCTTAAAATTAGTTTGGAACAATTTTTCCCCAAATATTTCCCCTTGGCCGAATGTAATAAGAAATTTTATAATCTTGGATTTTTGATTTTGATTCATTGGATGAGTTAGAATCATGTAGGATGATGTTAATTTAAGATTTGATTGGATTGAATTTTGAATTGAACAAAGTCCTTAATTTCCTTATGTTGGCCGAATGGAAAAGCCCTAATATAGTCTTGGAATTTTGATTTTTGATTTTTGATAATTGGATGTGTTGGAAATCATTCGGGATGATGATTTAATGTTAATTTGGATTTGATTGGATTGAATTCGGATTTGGACAAAAATGCATCCCTTAACCGAGACTTTGAGCATGGTGAATGGGTTTGATTTTTTCATTAATGTGTTGGACATGTGATGATGATGATGAACATGATTAATTGGACTAATTTGATGTTTTGGAAATATTGATTTGGGTGATTAATCATGATATATACTTTAGGTAATTAAATTGGAAATTTGGAATTTGGTAATTTAATTATTTGGGCCTTGAAATTGGATTTGGGCTTTTAAATTGTAAATGGGCTTATTGGGATTTGTTGTACAAAGTTGGGTTTAGGCAAATTGAATTGGATCCAATTGGGCCCAAAACCGCTTCCATGAAGCCCAAATGCGACTTATAAACCTTTAAAGTTTAATTGGGCCTAATGGGCCGAAATTGATTTCTCGGCTTATGGGGTAACTCCTTGATTGGGCTTTGGTTGCCGAAGCCCACGCCTTAAAGAAATTAATTGAAAGCCCATTGGACTTGAATTAAATTGACATTGGATATTAATCGGGCTTTGAGACCCGTAGCGATTAAATTTGGAATTTAAGTCGTAAAAGATTTATTGATAAAGTGTAATATTTAATTTGGAATTAAATAATGAATTAGTATTAAATACATATTAAATTGGATTTAATATTGTAGTTTAATTTAATTCGAGGATTCGTACTTTGAGTACTTATTCGCAAAAACGAGTTTGACTCGCGCAAAATCAAATCGTTGTTTGAACATTGGATGATCACTAATTATCAGATTAATTAATTTGATTAGATTGATTGATAACATGCTTGTGTGAATACATGGTTGTGATGAATGAATAATGTATATCGGATGGATATTAGTCGGGTGGGGGCAATTTTGGAAATTATTGTAATAAATTTGATTTATTAAATTGGACCTGCGTGTCCAGCCTTATCACCTCTATTCTCTTTGTATTCTCTTCTCACCTATTCCCCTCAATGTAAATGAGGTTTCTTTAGTAGTGTAGTGTAACGGGTAGAAATAATACAAGTGCTAGTTTGAGAGAGAAAGGGAGAGATTTGATCTAGGATCAATGTGTTAAGTATCCATCCGCATATCATTATTATTTATTTTCATATGCGCTTTATTATGTGTTTAGAATGCATGTTTAAGGGTGTATGATGATGAGACCTAAACAAAGATAATAAATTGGTAGCCAATTTGCACGTGAAAAACCCTCATCAAATATCATGCGTTTTTCCTTCCATTGAGTGATTCTTACTCAAGATCCGAGACTGGCATTGGGTTGTTGGCCAAAGTCAAGCCCTTTGTCCGTCGAAGATGTGTTTGAATCACGAGAGTTTTGTTCTATATTGGTGTCTTGTCCAAGTTGTGGTTTGTTGGCCAAAGTCAAGACCACTTCTTGTCCATCGACATTAATTACGAAGCTTTCCATGGTCAATGGGTCGCGCTTGATTGGGATCACTAGGTTTGTTGTGCCAAAGCCAGGGCTTAGTTGATTCAGAGGAAAAAGGTTAGGTAATACATTGGATGTATTGGCATATATAAGATATATGTTAAGGATTTGGATATCCGCCTACTGGATCTAGGAATTGGATTGGATCCAATTGATCTTTGAGATCTACCTAGTTAAATATCATATAATTTGTTGGCCAAAGTCAAGATTGTGTGTTATTTAACGGGATCCTAGCCCACTAGGAAACACGGTTTCCCGAGTACTCGACAGAGGGTTAGAGGCTCGCCGAAAAATAGTGGGAGGCAAGAATTGAATTTGCAATATTCGTTTAATTACTTGCCATACGCGCTCATTCAAATTATTCGTCATATAAATTAAATGTTAGTTGGACTAATATTTAAATTGTTGTTTTAATAAGCAGTTGGATTGTATTATAGTTGATTATATAATTGGATTATAGTAATCAATATATTTGAATTAATTAATTTCAATTTACAGTTGATTTTATAATTGGATTATAGTAATCAATGTAATTGAGGTTAATTGATTTAAATTATATTTGATTGTATAGTTGGACTATAATAATCAATATAATAAATAGTACCACAAATCGTTGATTAAATAGTTGGACTATTAGAATCAAGATGAATGAAAGATTAGTGTTTAAAACATAATCCTAGGTGAAAATATATTTAAACGACTATATTTTAAATTGGGAATAATTTCAGGATGGTCCTGGAAATAAATAATAAGTTACTTTATTGATAAAAAATAACCTATTATGCCTAAGCCAAGAATTAAGCAAATAGTAGAGCATAATCTTTGGAAGATTTATGTGATGATAACTTAAGTGCTTAATTCGATATACTTGTCATAAATCTATGATTAGATTTAAGAAGTATTAAAATTACAATAAATAACTCTTGGAGGGTTAAAGACTATTCTCGGGGAGATAAAGTCAAACTTTGCAATTAGGTGAGTGGCGCAAGGCGCACCATACTTCAATATTCTAGAAACCCAAGGCTTGGCCAAAGGCTTCTGAAATATTTGAAAGGGCAAAGGCAAAATCATTATGATCTTCTGGGAAGATAAATGACATATCCTAAAGTGACTGCCGTTTGGATATGGCAGACACGAAGGAATTAAAAGAAAGGGCAAGGCTCTGACTTTAAGAATGTTTGTCAATATTATGTCTATTACTAGTATTAAAATTGGATTTTAAAATACTTAGTATGGTACATAAAATATATGGATTGATGTTCAGAATCTGCTGTGAGCAGGATACTGACTTCAAGCTGAGATTAATCTGCGAATCGGAAACGGGACAAAAGTCGCTGTTTCGACCGTAGAATCCTAATTTTAGGAACTACCTTTTGGTATATACTTAATTAGGAACTGTTAATATATAACTAGTTTGACTAGAAACATTATCTTTATATCAGTGTTTAATCTGTTGCGGATAGACCTTTATATTTCTAGAACACTAAAGTGTTTCATTATATAAAGAATGATATTAAGATAACACATAGATGTGAGTAACAGAATTTATATTTGAATATAAATAAAATCTCAAACATATAAAATGACAAATTATAGCTCAAACTGATTTGATCAGTAAGACTTATTTGTGGCATTGTTGTCTGGGACACAATTAAACAAGACTCGTATATCCACGCTTTTGAAGAGTGGGTACTAGGACTGATTTGACTATTCAAATAAAGTCTACGAATCTAGTTTACTAGGTAAAGTACCTGAAACACTATTTACTTGGTAATAGTAAAATAGGCCACCGATTTGTTAGCCCTATTCATAGTGAAGTAAGTGGGCCTATATCTAGCAATGCTAGATGTGAATATGAATATTTCGTGACCTTAACGGATGTGGCATCACGTTATAGTTATGTGTTTCTTTTGAAGAACACAAATCGACAACTTTTAGAGTTTCGACACAAAGTAGACAAACAGATCGTCTAAAGTATTAAACCGTTGCGGTAAGACCGTAATGGAAAATATTTAAGCAGTAAGTTTCAAACTTACGTGAAAGATTATAGTATTCTTTCAATGAGGACTCCTCCCGAGACACGTCAGTTTGACTATGTGTCCGTACGGAGAAACCGAATTTTTTGTTGGACATGATAAGGTTAATCATGAGTCGCTCTGAGCTACCATTTCCTTCAACGGATAAGCTTAAACAGTGCAAGAACTTATTTTTGAATAAGGTTCCATAATAATCTGTTTGACAGATATCATATTAGATATGAACGGGAAAGAAACGGTTTCTCATTCCTGATGGATTTGGGTATGCTATGCATATGTTTGATGATACCAAACTAAAACCCAAATAGGATAAGTGCCAATTATAGGTTATCCTAGGGTAAACCATAAGTATAGTACTTATGCATCTCACGAGAGAACAATGTTATTGTTGCTCACCATGCGGTTTTTCCTAAGAGGAATACCGATATGCAGTGGTAAGTGGGAGGATGGTATAACTCGATGAAAATCGGAGTAATACTGTTCAAGGCACGAAGTCCTTAATGGAACACAGATAGTTCATCAATGATGAAACTATGCCATTAATCTTCGAATACACAAGAACCGCGTAGATCGGAGAGAATCATAAAACAACCTGGGGTATGGGTTTCTGATCTCACCTCATAAAGATGTCAACCTTGTTGAGGTAAACCAACCGACTACGTTTGAGGAAGTGATACAAGGTATCGACTCCCTTTTATGGAAAAGTGCATGAGTCCGAAATGGATTCCATGTATACCACTATATTTAGACACTAGTTGATGTACCGTTAGGCATTGTGCCTATTGGTACTTAAGAGTTTCAAGGAAGACATACATGGATGGCAACATACCAACGTACAAATCTAGGCTTTTAGCGAAAAGGTATCATTATCATCATTATGTTGATTACGGTTCAACCCTTTTAACTGTTGCCACGGTAAATCCATTTGGATAATGCTTGTTGAAATTGTACATTTATGAAATGTGTCAGTTAAAGATCAAAATCGCTTTCCTTAAACGGAAACCTTTTGGAGGATGTTTATAACATCCTGACGATTTTTTCGTACCTAACCAGCAAACTAGGTTTTGTGGGTTGTTCGATCCATGTTTAGGTTGAAGCAAGCATAAGGTTCTTGGAGCTGACGTTTTGATGTAATCATAATGTTTATAATTTAATTCAAAACGAAAATAATTCTTGTGTATATAATGAGGTTAGTGGGAGCGCACTGACAATGAATGTCTTGTATAAAATATGATAATATATGTCATTTCTTGGAAATGATATTCCCATAAAATAATCGGCGAAAGCTTGGCTTTCGAAATAATTCTCCGTAGAATTCTTAGGAGTAACAACCTTTATTCTAGGAATAAAGATCTATTGGGATAGATTTAAAGTTGTTAACACTCTCTGAGAAATTATACATTTAAAATGTACGTGACCTGGTGTCTCATACGCTTTGAGCATATGGAGACACATCAGACCAATCCGAGTGATAGTCACTGGATTGAAGTTAAGAACATCCGTTAGTATCTCAGAGAACTAAGGATGCTGTCTTAGTCTATGGAGAATGAGAACTTGAAGTGACTGGATCGTTGTAGCAAGTTTCCAAACCGATAAGGACGACTATAAGTCGCAAACGGTACTATAAAGTTTGAATACTGGAACAGTGAGCTGGAAATCTTCAAGCAAGATATTGTTACCATATAAACAACAAATACGGATTATTGCTGCAGCTGAGGCAGCAAAAGAAGCCATTTGGGTCGATAATAAATCTAATTAGATTAGATATAGTTCTGTTAGCGGCTGAGCTAGGCGTCAGCACAGGCTAAAGAATTAATGGTCTCATCAACGATCCAGATATATACTTCGATATTCATCTGATTCGTTCGGATCATACATCATGGCGATGTGATGATCGTATAAATCGCATCAGACGATAATCAGGTAAATCCGCTGACGAAAACTTTTCTCAGCAATTTGAGCCAACCGTACATAGTTCGGGTGTTTAGGCATCGAGTGACTGGCTATAGGCCAAGTGGGGATTGTTGGACAATTATGACCCATAGCGTCACTATTTGTACAAATATGGTGGTTGTTGTACAAATTAACTATGTGACAAAGGAGATTGCTCTCTTATCATTTGTGATTAGATCACCTTAGATGTATAAATGATGAGAGGTCCATGATGTTGTTCCTGGACGGAGAATGATATGAGACAGTATCAGTCCACGTAGGATATATCATTAAATATCCCTAGTCAGAGTATTATCGAGATTGGACATCGATAAATACGTAAAAGACTAGTATGCACTTGTGCGCGTTGTGAGGGCACAATGGCATAGTTCTCATATATTGGGTATTGGATACTCATGCAAGTGTATAGGAGGTTGTGTTTCACCGATGGTATGGGAAACAGCTTCACTCTGGATAGACCCCCTCGAAATCCCATTGGCAGTATGACTGTGTGTCTATGGGAGTCCGACATCAGGGTAGGTGTATTTGGTCTTAACCTGAGACTTGCACCGCTAATACTTACGACAATCAATATACTTTGGTTGAGGTCGTCCAGGGCTTTAACCGGTTCTGTGTACGCCAATACTGGGTATATTGAGAATCGTAGAGTATTGGGCGTGATGTCAAGACGGAAGTATCACTCCAGTCATAGTGGAGATGATGTCACGTAGGATACGGTATTAGTGCTCTTAAGTGCTGCGCGGCCATCGAGATATTATGACTAGGTCATGTATATCCGATTATAGAGACTAGTTACTAGACATCTGACATGTGCTTCGTACGGGGCAGACACAGCTCCAGCCCCAGGCCTAGCACGTGACCATCCGATACTAGATCGATATGCACTATACGATGTATACTACGCCTGATACAGATCCTTCATTCCTGTAAGGATATTTCCGGAGAATTGGGTAGGCATGGTGCTTTGCTAGAAGCCAACCTTGTTTTGTGAATCGGTAAAAGTAGTACTTGGTACTTACGTGTTCGGATAGTCCGACGACCGTATTTACTGCCAATATATCCGGGGATCTCATGGGTCGCTTCCCAATGATTCACTGATGATGTATGACTCGCACTTTAATTAATCTGGGATTATTCGATGAGAGAGAAAATTAATCTGGGATTAATTACGGAGATATTTTATTTGTGATAAAATATCGTATAAAGAGAGAGAACGTG